>CAUYRT010082595.1:0-76202 GCA_963574885.1 Lepilemur ruficaudatus | reverse complement strand
TTCTCTGAAACATGTTTCTTCTGTAGGCTTCCTTCATCCTTCATTCAATGGCAACTTCATCCTTCAAGTTGCTCATGCCCCATACTTAGAGTCATCCTTGACTTCTCTGTTTATCCTATATCCATTTGTCAGCAAACACTGATGGCTCTAATTTAAAAATGTATCAAGAATCCAGCCACTTCTCATCTCCCCCACTGCTACTGCTGTGGTCCAAGCCACCATCATCTTCCACTTCTTTTATTAGATTAACTTCCACATGGTCTCCCTGCATCCGTCCTTGCCACTCCTGCCAACCCCACAATTTGTCCTCAACACAGAGGCTAAAGTAATCCTCTTAAAACGTAAGTTGAATGTCTTTCCTTTGCTCAAAAACCTTCATACTCTTTGACCTGCTACCTCTAAGGGTGAGCACTAGCCACGCATGTCTCCTATGAATTTCTTCTAAGTTGGAAAAAAGACTCCCTTTTCTCCAGGAGTACACAGTCTTGCACCAGGATGAGCGACTTGGCAAGCAGACATGGGCTGGATTTTAGGCACCAACTTACACAGTGAACACCCTGTGTAACCATATGTGATGATCATGCTCCTTCGTCTGTTCTCCTCCCCACAACACCTCACTTCCTTCTCGCTACTGCATCCTCTGCCCAGCCAGTCTGGAATGCCCTTCCCTTAGCTAGGTGACTGCTTGCTTCTCTACCTCCTTCAAATCATTTTGTTGTGACACCTTCCTTGGCCACTCTATCTAAAACTGCAGCTCCTGCCTCCACTCTCTCTCTGCCTTGCTTCACCTTCCTCCATGTCACTTAGCAGCTTCTAAAATTACATATAGTTTACTCATTTTATCTAGGTTTGACACTCTTCCCTTGAAGGTAAGCTCAATGAAATTAGGGATTTTTGCTGGGTTTTTCCACTGTTTTATCCTTAGTGCCTAGAACAGTGCCTGGCACATAGTAGGCACTCACTACATATGTTTGTTAAATGAATATATGATTGGCTCTGGCTGCATCCCATAGGTTTTTATGCATATTATTAATTTTTAAATAGTTCCTAAATGCATTTCAAATTACAAGGGGTTAAAGATTAGTGAAATCAGTCTGTAATCCTAGCACTCTGGGAGGCCGAGGCGGGTGGATCGCTCAAGGTCAGGAGTTCGAAACCAGCCTGAGCAAGAATGAGACCTCGTCTCCACTATAAATAGAAAGAAACTAATTGGCCAACTAAAAATATATAGAAAAAATTTGCCAGGCATGGTAGTGCATGCCTGTAGTCCCAGCTACTCGGGAGGCTGAGGCAGTAGGATTGCATGAGCCCAGGAGTTTGAGGTTGCTGTTTGCTAGGCTGACGCCACGGCACTCACTCTAGCCCGGGCAACAGAGTGAGACTCTGTCTCAAAAAAAAAAAAAAAAAAAAAAGATTAGTGAAATCAAACTGAGAGAACACCTGCTTGATAGGTGGCTAGGTTGACACAGGCAGAGCTTTAGCTTGATCCAAGGTGTAAGTGGGTGGAGAAGGCAGACTTGTTGGATAAACTTAGGTACGTGGGCAGAGATACCCAGTGCTGACATTCATGGATCTAAACAAGGGTGGGTCCTGAAGTTCTTATATGCACTTATTTTCACTCATGTGTATTTAATTTCTGTGTAAGTTTCTGAGGCAGACACATGTAACTTTGGAGCGTGAATGGGGCTCACTGAGAGTGTAGGTGTCTCAGGAATGCTTACTGATCCTCCAGCTCCCAGGTGGCATAGCAGGAATGACCCAAGGCTCCCAGATGCAGGTGACATGGAACATCATGGGCCAAGTGCCCTTGCTGAGGTGGTTTCAAAGTATGATGCCTTAGCCAGCAGCATCAGTCATCTGGGAATATTAGAAATTTCTAGCTCCTTATCCAAAACTACTAAATCTGAATCCCAGGTTGGGGCCTAACAGTCTGTGTTTTAAGGAGCCCTCCAGAGATTTTGATGCATGCTAAACATTGAGAAATATTGGATGAAAGCTCATATTCTACATATCCTCAGTTGATCTGGGTTGTAGGGCACGAAGAGGGAAGCAGGAGCTCACTTAATTAGCCTATGGTCAAGACAGGCTGAATACAGGTAGTAGCATAAACTGGGCTCACTTAGGCATTCTGTCCTTTCATCCATCAGCGGACACTTGGGTTGCTTCCATGTTTCAACTATTGTGAATAGTGCTGCTATGAATATGGGTGTACAAATATCTCTTCAAGACTCTGCTTTTATCCTTAAAAATAGAACTACCCCCCCATATTATCTAGCAATATCACTTCTGGGATATATTCAAAGGAATTGAAATAAATATTTTGAAGGGATATCTACACTCACATGTTCATTGCAGGACTGTTCACAATAGCCAAGATATGGAATCAACTTAAGTGTCCATCAATGGATGAATGGATAAAGAAAATGTTGCATATATACACAATGGAATACTATTCAGCCTTTAAAAAGAAAAAATTCTGTTATTTGGGACATGAATGAATCTAGAGAACATTAAGCTAAGTGAAATAAGACAGGCTCAGAAAGACAAATACTGTATAATCTCACTTACATGTGGAACCTAAAAAAAGCTGAATTCGTAGAAATAGAGAGTAGAATGATGGTTGCCAGAGGCTGGAGAGAGGAGAGTGAGGGAATGGGAGTTGCTGGTCTAAAAGCTCAAAGTTTCAGCTAGACAGTAGGAATAAGTTTTGAGATCTATTGCACAGCAGGGTGACTGTATTAAATAATAATGTATTGTATATTTCAAAATAACTAAAAGAGTAAGTTTCAAGTGTATTGCCACAAAAAAAAAAGGTTAAGTGAGGTGATGGATATGTTAATTAGCTTGAAGTAGTGATTCCACATTGTATACATATATGAGGTGTGTCCAGAAAGTATCCAGCCATTGTTACTATAAAGAGAATGGTTTACACGACATCGTTGTAACCTGGCAGCCAAGGCTGGTGGACTGGAGTGCACATGCGTGAACAATGACAACCTCACTGTACTAGTCAGTGGGTTCGCCAGACGCCATTGAGTGAGCGTATGTACTGTGTGGCCCTCGCATTCCAAATGACTGAGCAAGTAGAGCAACCAGTCTGCGTCAAATTTTGCATGAAGCTTGAACATTCCTCTGCGGAAACTATTAGGATGATTCAGAAGGCTTTCAAGAATGATGCCATGAGTGCAGCACAAATAAAAGCGTGGCACAAATGCTTCAAAGATGGTCAAGAATCTGTTGAAAGTGATTCATGTCCTAGAAGGCCTGCGAAAAGCAGAACACCTGAGAATGTTGAACGTGTACGGGTTAGGTGAAGAGACACTGGGAGAACTCTGTGTGAGGTCCCAAGGCGCCTGCTTTGAAGGGGACTGAGGCACCATTGTCCCAGTACAATGTTTCTTGTGCCTTGTATCTTCTTCAATAAATGTCTCTATTTGTCATATTGCATGGCTGGATGCTTTATGGACACACCTCATATCAAACCTCACATTGTACTCCATAAATGTAATACAATTATGATTTGTCAAATAAAAATAATGGTAATTTAAAACATTTAGAATTAAAATTGCAACCACCTTCCTACTCCTCCAAGGAAAGACTCTGCTTTCAATCATTATTATTATTATTATCAGTAATAAAGCTTTCTTTCAAATAAATTTTATTGTGTATATTTGAGATTTACAGCATCATGTTATGGTATACATATAGATAGTAAAGTGGTTACTATAGTGAAGCAAAAGAACATATCTGTCATCTCACATACTTTTTTGACAAGAGCAGCTAAAATCTACTTATTTAACAAAAATCCCTAGTGCAATTTTATTAATTATAATCCTCATTGTCATACATTAGATCTCCAGACTTTTTTATCCTACATATTTGTGACTTTGTATCCTTTGACTTATATCTCCTCATTTCCTCCCACCAGTGCCACCCTGGTAACCATTGTTTCTTTCTCTTTCTCTGTATATTTGACCTCTTTTATTTTTATATTTTTAGATTCCACATATAAGTGAAATCAAGCAATATTTTTCTTCTATGTCTGGCTTATTTCACTGAGCATAATGTCCTCCAGGTCCATCCATGTTGTGGCAAATGGCAGGATCTCATTCTTTTTTAAGGCTGGATAATATTCCATTGGGAAAAAACCCATATCCATAGTTTTTTTTATCTATTCATCCATTGAAGTACACTAAGGCTGATTCCTTCTCTCGGCTATTGTGAATAATGTTACAGTAAACAAGGGAATGCAGGTATCTTTATGAGGAGATGACTTCACATCTCCTTTGGCTATATATTCAGAAGAGACATTGCTGGGTCATATGGTAGTTCTGTTTTTAATTTTTTTAGGAATCTTCATACTGTTTTCCATAATGGCTGCACCACTCTACATTTCCACCTGCGTAGGGTTCCCTTTTTTCCACATCCTCACCAACATTTGTTATCTCTTGTCTTTTTGATAATCCTGTTTTCAACTCTTTTGACAGTATACTGAGAAGCAAAATTACTGGATCATATGGTAATTCTATTTTTAATTTTTTGAGGAACTGCTCTACTGTAATTCCACTGCTTCTGTACCATTTACATTCCTGCCAACACTGCACAAGGGTTTCAATCTCTCTACAGCTTTGCCACCCTTGTTATTTTCTGAGTTTTTTTTTTTTTTTTGATTGTGGCCATCTTAATGGGTGTGAGATGGTATCTCATTGTAGTTTTGATTTGCATTTCCCTGATGATTAGTGATGTTGAGCATCTTTTCAATATCACTGTGCCTACTGGCCTTTTGTATGCTTTCTATAGAAAGTTTATTCAAATCCTTTGACCATTTTTGAATCAGGTTTTTTTGTATTGAGTTTTAGGAGTTCTCTATGTATTCCGCATATTAATCTCTTATCAGACACATGATTTGAACACATTTTCTCCCATTCTATGGGTTGCCATTTTACTTTGTTGATGGTGTCTTTTTATGCACAAAATTTTAAATTTTCATGAAGTCCACTTTGTCTATTATTTTACTGCCTATGCCTTTGGTGTCATATTTAAGAAATCACTGTCTGCTCCATTGCTTGTTGTTCTTCCAGTATTCTTGCTTTTAGTGTTGTTGTTGAGAAGTCTAAAGCCATCTGATTCCTAGTTTTTTTATATGAGACCTGTTTGTTTTTTCCTTTCTGAAGCATGCAGAATCTTCTATTTGTCCCCAGAGTTCTGAAATTTCACAAGAATATGCCTTGATGTGGGAGGCCTTTTTATTAATTGTGTTGTATACTCAGTAGTCCTTTCAATCTGGAAACTTGTGTATTTCTATTCTGGAAAACTTTCTTTACTTGAATTATTTTGTTGATTTCCCTTCCTCATTTTCTCTGTTCTTTCTTTCTGTAACTCTTGTTTGTTAGTTGTGGGTGTTGGCATCTCTTAAACTGGTTTCCTTTTACAGTTTTTGATGTTTTACTTCCTTTTTGTTCTTGAAATGCTCTCTTTTTTTTCCTTGTTTCATGGATGCAATGTCTTCTCATATCTCTTTGAGGATAGTAATATATTTTTGGGTTATTTAGATATTAATATTTTTGAATATAGTTGAGCTTGGGTTTGGTGATGATTTTTTAGTTACAACATCAAAGGCACAATCCGTGAAAGAAAGCACTGATAAGCTGGACTTCATTAAAATTAAAAATTTCTGCTGTGTGAAAGACAATGTCAAGAGAATGAAAAGACAAACCACAGATTGGGAGAAAATATTTGCAAATGACATATCTGATAAAGGACTGTTATCCAAAATATACAAATAACTCTTAAAACTTAATAAAAAATAAACAAATAAACAATTGTCCAAAAATCTTAATGGATACCTCACCAAAGAAGATATACAGATGGCAAATCAGCATATGAAAAGGTGTTCCACATTATATGTCATCAAAGAAATGCAAATTAAAACAACGAGATAGCACTACACACCTGTTGGAATAGCCAAAATCCAGAATACTGACAGCACCATATGCCGGCAAGGATGTGGAACAACAGGAACTCTCATTAATTGCCGGCAGGAATACAGAATGGCACATAGAGCCACTTTGGAGGACAGTTTGGTGATCTCTTGCAAAACTAAACATACCCTTACCATATGACCCAGCAATCATGCTCCTTGGTATTTATCCAAAGGAGTTGAAAACTTACGTCTATACAAAAATCTACCCATGAATGTTTATATCAGTTTTATTCATAATCACCAAAACCTCAAAGCAAACAAGGTGTCCTTCAGTAGTGAATGTATAAATAAAGTGTGGTATATCCAGACAAGGCAATATTATTCAGTGTTAAAAAGAAATGAGCTATGAAGCCATGAAAAGATATAAAAGGAACTTAAACGCATATTATAAAGTAAAAGAAGCCAATCTGAAATCATATTGTACAATTTCAATTATATGATATCCTGGAAAAGGCAAAACTATGGAGACAGTAAAAAGATCAGTGGTTGACAAGAGGTGGGGGGAGGAAGGGATAGGCATGGAGGATTTCTAGGGCAATGAAACTACTCTGTATGATACTATAAGAGTGGATATATGTCATTATACATTTGTCCAAACCCATAGAATATATAATACCAAGTGTGAACCCTAACAAAAATTATGGACTTTGGGTAATAATGATGTATCAACATAGGTTCATTGATTGTAACAAATGTACTGTCTAGTGTGGGATATGTTAATAGATAATAGAGGAGTTTGCATGTGTAGGGGCAGAGGATATATGGGATATCTCTGTATCTTCTGCTCAATTTTGCTATGAGCCTAAATTGCTCTAAAAAATAGAAGTCTATTTGATATATGGGATATCTCTGTATCTTCTGCTCAATTTTGCTATGAGCCTAAATTGCTCTAAAAAATAGAAGTCTATTTAAAACAAACAAACAAACAAAACCCAATAGCACAGTTAAATCTCCACACACATTTGTATCAAGCATCATTCAGTAGATCCTTTGCAGCCTTAAACTGAGATGTATGTAGGTCTTTGAGAGCATTTGCTTTTAATAGAGTTTCATATCAAAATGAAAAATCTGATCTTATCCAGGCATGTCTCTTCATTGTTTTTTTTTTTTTTTTTACCAGAGGGAAATGTTTATCTGTACTCTCAGTTTCCTGAAATGGTTAATGTAGTAGAAAACATACATGTTCTTGAAGTCACTAAACCAGGCAATACTTCTAGCAAAGGATTTTTACCCTTTTTTTAAATTCAAGATTTCATATCTTTTTACAACTTTCTCTTTCATTGTGAGAAACCTTGCCGCGTGGCAGCTTCAAAACCACTGGTCAAAAAAATGAAAGGTCAAATATGAACTCACATAATTTCCACATATGAACCTACACAATTTCCTCATTATACTGGTATCATCGAATTACCAATTGTGTTTGAATTAGTTTTCATTAAAGAAGCATGTGTTATGTCTGAAGAGACTACACCTCATTCTGTGGGCCCTCGCTGTCCTCAGGACTTGTTGCTCCGCAGGTCCCTGGGAGGCCCCTGCGGATGCTGATAATCGTAGCACTGTGCGGTGGCTCCGTCCCCCCCACCTCACATCTCCCTGCAGACCCCCAGATTGGGGGTGGTGTGCTTCTGAACCGCACTGCAGCTGCGATCGTTTCCCCGTGTCACTGATGCTGCTGTTGTCTTCCCCCCCTACTCCAATTTCATCCTTATTGTTTTCAGGAAATTCTGAGAGAGGGCAGTGGCGTGAACTATCATGATTCCACCATCTTTATCCAGAAGCCCCCCCAAGTTGTCTTTGAGGAAGCTGAGCTCAAAGTTAGCTGGGATTGTACAGGTTTGCTCTGGCCCCAGAGAGGAAAGAAGCTGAGAGGAGCTAGAGCGGGAGAGAGGTGGAGGGAGCCTTTCTGGAAACAGCAGAGGCCGTGGCTATTGACCTAATTTAACAGAGCCGGAGCTGGAGCCGGAGCACAGTGCTCCCTCGATCTCTACTACCTTCTGAATCATTAAAATCCCCTGGGAACCCGTGAGAAGCAGATTCCTGGGCACTGTTCTTCAGAACGCACTCTGGGAAACGCTGGCTGGGAAGGAAGGGAAGGAAAGCTAGTATTTGACCGTGATGTGGCATTTCACATATAGAGTGAAGGTGCAACCTCATAGCACCATTTCTGGATCTGTTGTACTGTGCAGAGATGTAGAAATTCCTGTGGCCTCTTTATCTGCAGTGGTCCTACCATTATGTCATTAAGCTGAAGCCATGCCCCTTTAAGCATATAAATGAATCATGTGTTTGGCCTTTGACAGTTATTACTGCTTTTTTTTTTCCCCCCTAAACAGAATATTTGACTCTTTCCATGAAACTCTCAATTTTCATTTTTCCTTTGTGACTCTTGTTCAAAGGGTAGAGACTTCTAAAACCTGAATTGTCCATTGTGTATGGAACTCCCAATTATAGCTCTTAGTCTTTATGGCATTTCATAGTTGATTATCACTACCTGGAATAGAGCCTCATTAACATTTTAAATGTTTCCGAGTGTGCTAAACAAAATTTTAATTAATTCATTTCTCAATATTAATATATACTTACTCTAACAACTCTATTGGAAAACCAAGGTCTCTTATTTGAATATTTCTGGTCACATTCCAACATTTCTTTGTTACTTATTATTTCTGTAATAAGCACAAATCTTAGGTTTTCAACATAGATATGTAAGACATGTATATATATTTAAAATAGAATATCACTTCTATAGCAAGCCCGCATTTCATAGAAGTTTAACCTCAGCTTAATCAGAGTTTCCTCTGTCAATTCAGGCTCTTGCTCTCCCTGTGGCCCTCACACCTTCAGGACTGAATGCTGGTCCCAGGAGTGCTAAGACTTCCTGTGGGTGGGGATGGGGGTGGGAACAAGCCACTTGTCCTCAGTGGTTGTCATCTAAATTGGGCTTCCATTCATCAGACACGGCACAGCTGGCTGTCGTGTCTGCCTTGTCCCATTCTAAGGCTTCTCCAGGCTGTTCTTACCTGGATCCTTCGAACACACATAAAACATTTTGATGCTATTCTCAGAGATGTTTATCAGCATGTAACTCTTGTTTTTCCATCCATGACTCCCTATCTTCCATAGCCAAGAAAATGTGTATTTCCTTTAGGATAGGAAAAATTGCATTTTATCCAATTATGCACTCTGTCCAATCCGTTGATAACATAGACTTTTTGCCACATACTCAAAAGATCAGCCTGTTACAACTAAAAAAAAAAAAAAATCTGCTTTTCCGTAGAAACACCCCTCCCTGAAGGGAGCAGTTACCTTAAAGTTTAGTTTGAATGGGAGGAGGGTCATGCGCAAAAAGGAATAACTAGAAATGAAAAGAACAACAGTTTAACATATATTACCCACAAAAAAGGACACTGGAACTTGGAATGTATGATTAGCATCTATTGTGTATTCTGGATTCTTAATTTTAGCCTGGTGTTCTGTTTTTCCTTTCTGAATATTATTTCCATATGTCCTGTAGGGAAATGGAAAGCTGGTGGCAGTGAGAGATGTCTGACTGGCACGGACTCTGTGTGATGCATATGTGGCCTTGCAAATCTGATTTTGGGTTAAGAATTGAGAGTAACTGATTTAGGACACATTGTCTTAAAAGGAAGCACATATTCTTCCAGGTAGATGGAATACTCATACTTTTCACTATTCTTCCCACTAGGTACAACTACAACTCTGGACATAATAGATCAAACAAACCTAAGAAGACTCTGGAAAGTGAAGAGAAGAGGCAGACCAGCTAGAGACCTCAAGACCGGAGGAATGACATGGTGGTGAGTTCCATGGCTTTGCTTTTTGCCTCATGCATTTCAGCCTTGATACTGGAGGAGAAAGTATCCAGATAGTTTCTGGAGAATTGAGAAACATCAATGGACACAAACAAAAAAGGTCTCAGGAAAAGCCTGATCTCTTTAGGACTAGGGAAGGGACAGCCTGGCAAAACAGAAAGCTTTCAGATAGTAACCACTATACTCTAGCCAAATATCACAGAAAAAACTATGGTCCCACTACTTCCCCTTACAGCTGAGGCCAGTGAGGAGCCTAGACTTATACCCTTGTGAGGCTGTAAGGAGGTACCCCAACACCCCACTGGGGTGATGTCAGAGAAGGCTGAGTGGGGAGCTGAGACTTTCATCCCTGCCAGTTGGTAATGAATCCCCTCCCTCTGTGTCCCCATGGGGCTATAGAGACCATGTGGAAAGCCTGGACATTCACTCCCCCCTATCCTCAAAGAGGTAGCCCTTCCCCTCCCTATTAGAATGTCAGCGGAGTCATATGGAGAGCAGGCACCCCTCTCCAGCCAGGGTGGTATCCATGGAGGTCCATCAGGGAGCCTGATCTCCCATCCCTGCCTGGCAGTAACTAGAGGCCCCTGCCACCTGAGTGTTGAACAGGGACAAATGGAGAATCTAGGTTTTCCTCACCACCTGAAGACTAAAGACAAAGAAAAATTTTTGAAAGTAGCTAGAAAGAAATGACACATTACTTATTACCTATAGGGAAAAAATAATTTGAATGACAGGTAGATTTCTCATCAGAAACCATGGAGGCTAGAGGGGGAAGACAACATTTTTCAAGTGTTGAAAGAAAATAACTGTCCACTCAGAATTCTATATCCAGTGCCAAAATATTAAATACTTAAGAAATGAAGGGGCAATCAAGACATTCTCAGATGATGGAAAACTAAAAAACCTTATTGCCAGAAGACCTATCCTACAAGAATGGCTAAAATTCTTTAAACAAAAAAGAAATGGTCTTGGAATACCAGGAAGGAAGAAAGAACATGGAAAGAGCAAAAAACAAAAAAAACAAAAAAAAAAAAAAAAAAAAAAGAGAGAGAGAGAGAACAATAGACTTTCCTTTTCTTGAGTATTCTGGACCATGTTTGATTATTGAAGCAAAATGTATAACTGACTGACTAATGTGGTTCTCAGCTTCTCACCTCATGGAGAGGAAACAATGAAGACGATTATATTATAAGTAGGAGAAAGTAAAGGTGTATAAAGAGAGATAAGTTTTCTGTACTTCATTTGAACTGGTAAAATATTGATACCAGTGGACTCTGATAAATTATATGTCTATAATGTAATGCCCAGAGAAACCACTAAAAGAGATCTACAAAGAAAAACACTCAAAAACCACCATAGGTAAATTAAAATAGAATTTTAGAAAATGTTCAAGTAACCTATTAGAAGGCAGGAAAATGAAAATAGAGAAACAAAAATACGGAGGGATCAAACATAAAGTAAAAAAATGAAATGGCATACTTAAGCTTTAACATATTAACACTTACATTAAAAGTCGATGGTTTAAGAATATCAATTAAAAGATAGATATTGACATAGTGGACTTAAAAAAAATGACCCAGCTATATGTTGTAAAAGAAACTCCCTTCAGTTAGTTCAAATAATGTATGTAGGTTAAAAATAAAGAATGGAAAATACATACCATGCAAACCTTAATCAAAAGAAGCCATGTTAAAATCAGATAAAATAGATTTCAGAGCAAAGAAAAATATCAAGGATAGAGAGGGACATTACAGAATGATAAAAGGGTCAATCCACCCAGAAAACATGGGGATCCCAAGTGTGTGTTCACCAACCAGCCAAACTGCAATGTGAAGCAAAAACCGATAGAGCTAAAAGGAGTAATAGATAAATCCACAATTCTAGTAGGAGACTTCAGTGATCCTCTCTCAATAACTGATAAAACAACTACAGATTAAAGCATCAAGGATATAGAGAACTCAACAGCACGATCAATCAACAGGGTCTAATTGACATGTAGACAGTAAAATACATGTTCTTGTCAAACACTCATGGAACATATACCAAGATGGACCATATCTGGGCCATAGAACAAACCTCAACAAAGGTAAAAAATTGAAATCATATAGACTATACTCTCTGACCAAAATGGAATCAAATTAGAAATGAATGTCAGAAAGATAATAGAAAAAAGTCTCCAAACACTGGGAAACTAAGCAGCACACATCTAATATTTGTGTCAAAGAGGAAGTTTCAAGAGAATAAAAAAAAAATCAAACTAAATGAAAATGAAAATTCAGCATATAAAAATTTGTGGGATAAAGCTAAAGCAGTACCGAGAGGGAAATTTGTGGCATTACATACCTATATTAAAAAAGCAAGCACATTGTTTAAATTCTTCCTGAATAATGATGTGAGCTCTGACTATAAAGGGGCTGTGTTAGAGTGAGAATTGAGCTTTTCAGATTCTGGAAAACCACACGTCATGTGGATAATGTGCCCTGATTAAAGACCGGGGTATCAAGGGAAGCTGTGCTCAGACATGCTGTCTGCTTCCGTCCTACATGACTGTGTTTTCCGCATGTTTCTTATCATTAATTTAGAATAAACTGGGAACTATGTTAGTTAGAATATAGGCTAAGCTACTATAACAAAGATAGCCTCAAATCCAGTTGCTTAAACAAATAGAAATATATTTCTTTATCATCTAAAAGTCCAGTAGTTGTTGGTGGTCCAGGCTGGTGAGTCTGTTAAGTTCCATGAGATTATTTAGGTTCTATTCATCTCTTTGCTCTGCCAACCTCTAGGAAATTTCTGCAATGATGGAAACGTATTGTATCTGCACTGTTTAATATGATACCTACTAGCCATATGTGAAATTGGGGTCCTTAAATTTTATTTACCTTTAATTAATTTAAATTTTAAAATAAATAGACTCATGAAGCTACTGTGTACCATGTGGACATTGGACTATGGGTATTGCCTTCTTCTGCATGATTGAAGCTGGTTCACCTCCACATTTTTGTTCTAATTTGAAGAAAGATAAAATACTAGAAATGGAGTGCAAGCAATTTCTTCTTAGGCAAGTGAAAGTAAAAAGGCATCACTTCTCCTGTGTCATTGGTGAAAACCTAGCCACTGTGTTAGGGGCTCCTAAGACCACCCTCCGAATTGGTGATTCACCAGGAGGGCTCACAGTACTCAGCATATAGTTATACTCATAGTTATGATTTATTACAGAAAAAGGATACAAAACAAACTCAGCAAAGGGAAAAGACACATGGGTGAATTCTGGAGGAAACCGGGCACAGGTATCCAAGAGTCCTCTTCTAGTGGAGTGACACAGAATGTACTTCATTCTTTCAGCAATGAGTTGTGATAACATGTGTCTACTAAGGAAGCCATTAGCATCTCAGTGCCCAAGGTTTTTACTGGGGGTACCCTCTGCTTTGCACATATTAAAATTTCAGATTCCCAGGCTGGGCGCGGTGGCTCACGCCTGTAATCCTAGCACTCTGGGAGGCCGAGGCGGGTGGATAGCTCAAGGTCAGGAGTTCGAGACCAGCCTGAGCAAGAGCGAGACTCTATCTCTACTATAAATAGAAAGAAATTAATTGGACAACTAAAAATATATAGAAAAATTAGCTGGGCATGGTGGCACATTCCTATAGTCCCAGCTACTTGGGAGGCTGAGGCAGAAGAATCGCTTGAGCCCAGGAGTTTGAGGTTGCTGTGAGCTAGGCTGATGCCACGGTGCTCTACAGCCCAGGCAACAGAGTGAGACTCTGTCTCAAAAAAAAAAAAAAAAAAATTTCAGAGTCCCAGAAGCAAAACAGTTTTGTATAAACTATATTGTTCATACAAATGATTTAGGTATTTTTATCATTTGGGGTATTATTTTAATATAAGAGAACTGTTTACCATGCAAATTCCCACACACCAGACAAGGGCCAAGCTTGCAAGCAGACCTTCCTAAGGATAGCTGTCTTAGGCCTACTATGTTCTCTTTTTAGCATAGTCACACCTAACTGCAAAGGAAGGTGGGAAATGTAGCCTCTAGATGGGCAGCTATGTGTCTATTATTACTATAGAAGACGTGGAGAATAAATCTGAAAGGATAACTAGCAGTCTGCTATGGAATCTTCAAACTTTGTGACTGTACAAGTTGTTTAGAATCTCTGCTCCTTTAGTTAATACATGTGCCTTGGAAATGACATACATTGAACCACGCCTGGCACACAGTAAGTGCTCAGTAGTAGCTATATCATCATCATCATCATTATTAATATTTTCTTACAGCATGTGGGCATGTTTGGTGGTTGGTGTATCTCTTGCTTCCCATCCGTAACCCAACAGAAACTCGGGAATTGTTAACAGCAGTGAAATCTGCCCTGCTGCCTCCCTGTTGGCTTTCTTGCTTGCAAATTTTTGGTTCATATGCATAGTGTAACCTAAGTGTCCTCATGCCTCTAGCATTTGGGGATAACCCTTTCCTTTAGCATCCAAATATAATAGCCAATATAATAGTGTCTCCATCCAAAGCTGACCATAGAAATTTCAAATCTCTCCCAAATCTGAGTATTCTTGAGTTTCTTGTTGGGGTCTTACATGTCCTGGTTGCTGCCTGTCACTTCTCACATTGAAGTCTTACTTTTGGTTTCTCCTTGATCACGTTTTGAAGTCTCGTCTCTGAATCTTGCTGTGGTTTCAACCATCCTTTGTCCATTTTGGACATGAGCCTCCCTTCATTTTTCAGAGTTGGGTTAGCACTTGTCTAACAGATATTTGCTTTGTGCTGGTGAACAAAGCTTATGGACATTTTATAAGGGAGAAGATAAGTTAAAATTGGCTATTTGCAGTGTCTGGAGTTTTTAGGGCACATCTGCTGCAAGGAGCTCCTTATTGTTTTCTCTCTCTCTCTCTCTTTTGGTTTTGTTTTGTTTTGTTTTTGCCTTTCACCTCCCTGGTACTGTCTGCCCTGTTGCTGGGACCTTGCTGCAGAGAACTGGATCTGTTCTAGATCTCCTCCCTTCTTCTGGAGCCCAACCTCCTGACCCCATGCCACCAGAAAAAAGCTGAAAAATCCCTCAACATTTAAAAAACAAAAGCAGGCAAATTAAAAAACAAAACAAGCAAGCAAGCAAACAAACAAACAAACCTAAATCAAAAACTCCTTCCAAGAAAGTTGCTCTTTATTTTTTGGTTATATTAGCAATTTTATTTCATCTATCCTCTATGCTCTTTCATGACTTGGACCCTACTACTTCAGCTTCATTTCTACTATTTGAGATTCAGCCATTTAGGATTTCTTCGGTTACTCCAACGTGTTCTCCTTTGCCTCCAAGTCTTTGCACCCACTCTGCTCACCAGGTGGCACGCCTCTCCTGCCTCCCCAGCTGGCTGAATCCTACACATTCTTTTGATATAAGCTTCAGTGTCATTTCTGCTGGGAATCCTTTCCTGGACTCTCTACTTTATTTTTATTTATTTATTTATTTATTTTCTATTTTTACAGGATGACTAGTCAGATGGACCCTCTACTTTAGGTTCAAGTCTCCTACTCTGTGCTGCCATAGTAGCTGTATTAGTTTCTTAGGGCTGCTGTAACTAAGCTGGGTGCCTTAAAACAATAGGAATTTATTCGCTTATAGTTCTGGAGGCTGGAAGTCTGAAGTCAAGGTGTCAGGAAGCCATGCTACCTCCGAAACCTGTAGGGGAGATCCTTCCTTGCCTCTTCTTACCTCTGGTAGTTGTCAGCAGTCCTTGGTATTCCTTGGCTGATAGATGCGTCTCTCCAATATCTGCCTGTCTTCCCTTGAACTTCTTCCCCTGTGTCCACATAATGACCTCATCCTATCTTGATTACATCTGCAAAGATTCAGTTTCCACATAAGGTCACATTCACTGAGGATTAGGATGAATTTACTCCAACAAACTCTGCCAGCTCCTTTCCCATCCATTCTCCAAACTGCAGCTTGAGTGATCATATTAAAATGTGTATCTCCCATGCCATTCTGCTACTTAAAATCTGTCAATGTCTTCTCACCACATGGAGGATAAATTCGAAAATTTTGAATATGGCTTCTGATGCTGTTGATGATCTGGTCCTAGCCTTCCACTCCACCCCATTTCAACCACCCTCCTTCTTGCTCTTTATAAATTGGAAATAATGTAGTTTTCAATGTCTTAACCATACTTTTTGTTGATTCAGACCTTTGCACATTCTGTTCCCTCTGTCTGGAATGCTCTTCCTGCTCATCTTAGCCTGGCTAACTCCTACATATCTTTCTTATCTCAGCCAAAACCTCTTTCTTCCTCAAGGAAGTCTCCATGGCTGCCCTCCCCAGGCTTACTTAGGTACCCCTGCATTTGGTGACCCCAGTATGGGTTCTCAGCACACCCCACATTTCTTTTTTTTGTAAACCTCAGCATACTCACATTCTTTGTTCAATGTCTGTTTTCTCTGCCACAGTGTATACTGCATGAGGGCAGGACCCATGTCTGTCTGTTCACCTCTTCATCACAAGCATTCCCTGACTGATGTATGGTGCCCAATACATTTTTGTTTGAAAAATGGAAGAATTGGTCAACTGCTATTTCTTTTTATTCTTTGATTTGACCCTAATTTGGGGAAGCCCACTTGTGATACATGGTTTCTAGCAATCAGAGTATGTGGCTCTTTTCTTGCTTAGGTCCTCTCAGTTCTTTGCCTCTGTGGATTTTCCCTTGCCCAGCAGAACTCCTCCCCTGGAGGAAGAAGTCTCTGGTGGTTAGGGTGGGAGAAAAGCTTTGTTAGAAGACAGAACTTTCATACTGCTGGGGTTGGAAAGGGGAAATCTGTACCAAATTCCCGGTGCTGTGTTGAGATGAGATAGTGAGGCCATGTTAAGTTGCCCAGATTGCTTCTCACCACCATTCTCTGTGAGCGAGTTGAGAGGGCAGATGAAGATCATTACCAGAGGTAAAGGAAGTAGAGGTATTGATGTACTGACTACTCATTGCCTTCTCTAGAAGTCTTTAGAATCTAGTTTCTTTTCTATTTTTCCTTAAGATGAAGCTACCTAAGTGCACAGAATTAGCGATTTCCTCTAACACTATATGCCCCTAAGAACTGAGGTGTCTTCTTATATTTGATCATCTATGTATACTTTATTTATTCAACAAATGTTCATTGGGGGCTCCTTTGTTCGGGTTCTGGGCCATGCATCCAAGATGCAGAGATGAACACACTAGTGTCTACTTTCTTGAGGAACCTGCATATTGGCTGGAAAGAAAAACCCATCAATTTTATTTAAGGTGTGGTATAATGTGGTAGGTGCTGTGACAGATAGATATGTACAGTGTTTGAGGAACCCAAAGGAGGGAGGCAGACCTTCTGGTTACTATTTGGAAGCTTGCAAATCGCTGGTGTCTTCTGAAAGTGGTTGTATGATCCCAAAGTCTTTGAATGCATCTTTAAACGTATTCCCTATATTAACATGTTTTGGGATTTTCAGCATCTTTCTCAGTTCCCTGGGAGGCCATGGGACCTAAAGGTTAAGAGTAAGGGGCCTGGAGGCAGATAGATATGAGTTTCAAATCTGGGCCCCTGCCCTACCTTCCAGTTGGATGACTTAGCTAAATCCCTTACTCTCCCACATCTAGAAAGGAGTATGTGAGTGCTCGGATTGAAGGACACGATGGATGTCACACACTTAGCATGGTGCCCAGCATGTGGCGGGTGCTCCATCATAGCTTTCTCCAGGCGATTGAGTACAGCTTTTTGGGGGGTGGTGGCGATGACAAGAAACTTGTTTATAGTAAGCTTCACACAATTCACAAAAGTCTTAATTGCTGATTCAAAAACTATGATTTAATGGTATCAAAATCATTGAAACATCATTATATAAATACAATATAAATATCTCTTTTAAAAATATGTATAAGTTAGCAATTTATCTGAGGTAAGCCTATACATTCCAAGAGATGATCTGGCTCTGAAACAGAGGATATTCAAACTGCATAGCCACTTTATATTATCTCAAAACGAATACATAAAACATTTCAAGTGGCACTTCATAAAAATATAAATATCACTTAGATAAATTAACTTGACTTCACATATTTAAATATCAATAAATTAAAAATAATTAAAATAGTGTCCTAACGCTTATACTTTAGGTTCTTCACAGAGAACAACCTAAGTGATGTGCACAGTGGAAGTGGTTTGGGACCAGGGGAAGGAATGCCCACGAACTATAACAATCTTAGTTTAGTTGCCCCCCCTGTTGGTGCGAATAGCCCTCAAGCTGAACTGCAGGTATTCCTTAAGGCTGCGCAAGATGATGTTAATCGCAGTGTGCTGCACCCACTCATCCTGCGACTGCAGCTCCTCTATCAGTTTGGCGTTTGCCGTTGGGCTAGGGGTGGTTACTGCCTCTGCATTCTTTATCTGAAAGGAAAAGAAAAAAAAAAGGATTCTTTAAATATTGAACAAATCCAGTGGAAGGATGCTCTGGGCTGTGGGAAGGTGTTCAAATTTGGGGTGAATAAGATCCATTGGGGCTGCCTGCCCTGACTCGCCCAGGAGGTCCTTTTGCTCCAAGCCCACCCTGAGTAGGACCCTTTAATAGCAATCAAATTCTAATCATTCCTTTGTTGCTCTGCCTCCCATTAGACCATAAGCATCCTGAGGGCAACACAACTATCTTATCTGTCTTCTATTCTGTTATCTGAAATAGTGCCTGGCACATAGTAGGAATTTAATAGACGAATGAGGAACCCATACTTAAAGGCATTTAAATGGGTTCTTCAGTGGCCTCTAAATCTAATACTTTCCTCTAGTTTCCCTCTCACTATCCATGCAACATCTGTTGAGGGTCCACTGATCTGGTGGTGTGAATAGAACTGGGGAGCACCTTTCCATAGACCCACCCAAATAGGGATAAGTAACCGTGGAAGGCCTTGCACCTCCGTTTGCATCCTGGAGTGCTGCAGCATGGCCAGGGATATAGGCTTACACAGGGTCTGCCATTTGAATAGCTAGCTGCTGGTGGCCCAGCTTTTAGCCTTTGGCCGCTTCTCTGAATTAACTCTCTGGTAAAAGTAGGGAAAAAGAGTTGAAACAACCATAATGGAAAGAATGCCACTTGGCACTAATTAAAATGTTAAAATTATTTTTGTGCTCTCTGTTCTTTGTTATTATGGATCACTGGGTGGGCTTGGATGTACTTCCTTCTGCCTCTATGAATCTTTTCTTCTTATCTCTTAAGTTGTTAGAAATTGATGTTAAAATCCACCTCCTTTAATATAGTTTTAAATACAGTTATCAATGTCCTTTTGCAGAAGAGAGCCAAAAACAAAGTTTAAACTTTAGGGGACTATTCTTCAGAGCCTTCCATTTACACGTAGCCTTGCATCCCTGAATTGCCCAGGCTGCTTCCTTTGAGCCTGTCTTTCCCATGCCAAGTGGAGGGACGAGGGGAAACACTCACCTTTTCCTTCAGGATCTCGATCAGATATTTGATGCCCATATCCAAAGCTTTGCCGTCGTTCACATCACCCTCAAACTTGTCCTCGATGTACTCCAGGTACGTATGATATGCTGCAAGTCCAGAGGCGATAGTTTGCAGGCAGCTGTCCTAAAGGAAAAGATGGTGGGAAAATTAGTTATCACTAGGAGTAGAATCAATGTAAATCCTAACTGAAGGACCGGGAAGCGGGGGGGATCAATTTTAAAAGTTTAAATTGCTATAATTCAGCATCTTCTCCCTTTGCCTCTCCAGAGAGCTTCAAGTACCTCCTAGGCATCACGTTTTGGGACATCAGGAAGCATATTTACAATGGTAAATATCTGGACAATTAAAGGCACCACTTAATTAATCTGACCCAAAGCCCAACAGGTGCTTGAATGTGGCAATAGGGATCCTTCCTGGATCCTCCCTCTGATGCTCTTCCTGCACTCCTGCCCTTGTCAATGTTGGGCTGAAACCTCCTTTTAAGGAATAATCGGGTCAGTGCAGGTTATCTCTCTGTGTGGAAGGAGAAGGGTGTGGAGAATTAACTGAGCAAGGAAGGTGGGCCTGGATTCTGCCAGGGGGAGCCAGAGAAGAGAAAGCCCACCCCTCCCCACCAGACTACTTTACTCAGGACGAACTAGCTAAACCTGCTGAGGTTTCTAACATTTAGCAGCTGTGAAAATCCCAGCACAGAGGGTTCTCAGGCCAAGCCTGCTCAAAGATAAACTGCCTTCGCAAAAGCTTTAGTTGGCATCCTCATGAAATTACATAATTTTCTTTAACATCTATCCCCTTCTTTGTTGACTGCCTGGATCTATGCATATAAAGGTACTGTAATGCAAAGGGGAGAATTTTACCTAAGTAATAGCAAAAAGTGAATGCAATGAGTTCATACCTGACTGAATCCAGCTTGGAAGCATCCATCTTTATCTGTCATCTGTGGAAGCTTCAGGTTGTTTTCTGTCAGTGCCTCCTTGGCGTCTCCACACTTGGTACCCTTTTCACACAGCTGGGAGAGAATACCAAAATTGTTATCCTATTGCTCCTAAAACAAACACCACTAGAGGGCCAATTCCTGTTCTGCCACAGCCAGGAAAGTCTCTAAGAAAACTGAAGTCAAAACCCGCTGGCATCTTGACAAGCAAAGTCCAGTGAATTTGGGCACACTTCAGTCTAAGTCCAGGCTCACTGTGACTTCAGGTGTGTTACTCATCCTGAGTCTCTCAGTTTCCTTATCTCCAAATTGGGGATCATTAAAGTTTGCAAGTTTGTTATGAGGATTAGACATACTATTCACATAAAGTGCCTGGCACATAGTGGATACTTAATAAAGGACAGCAATTTTGATGATAATTGCATGAATATAATTCAAGCCATTGAATATTCAAGCTGGAAGGACCTGTAAGATCATCTAGTTCCAACCCCACAGTTTTACAGATGGATCCAGAAGTGGTAGGTAGGGAATTTGCCCAAGATGACAAACCTGGTTTGGCAGAACCAGAACTAGATTCCCGGCTCCCAATCCCCTCTCCTGTGTTCTTTTCTTTCTACCAAACAGAGCCAAAATATCTTGCATTTACAGTTGGGAGCTGCTTTAACCTACATATAATTTTGCCACTTTGGTGGCCTCTCAAATATACACCTTAGCTGGAATGACTTTGGGGAGTCCTACCCACTGAGCTTATGTCACCGAAAAGTATTGCAACTTCCCTGAGAAGCTGCACATTCATTTCAGGTGGCACTTTTCTAATCCTCCTAAAGTCCAAGGAATAGAAAGAAGGTTCGCAGACCTCATTTTTTGGTTAGGGAAAAGGGAGCTCATGCCAAGTGTGGAGCTGAGAATGGGCCAGAGAGCATGGATTCCAGCCCTATTCTGTATTTTCCAGAAAGGAAAGGAAACTCCTGAGACCAGCAAGTAGAGGAGATGTACCGAAGACAGTCTAGTCTGTCCCTTTGGCCTCAAGTCTAAAATGCCCCAGCACCCAGCAAAGACCTCCCAATGCAGCGGCCCCTGTCCACACGCAGAGGCAAGGAGAACACTTGCCCACACGGGCCCTCTTGTCCCCATCGCCAAGGCTACCCACCTGCTCTGTCAGTTCATCAATTTTTGAGAGGAGGTGCTTCATGAGTCCTTCTGTTTGCTCTGGAGTGGTGAGTGAAGGCTTGTTTGGGGTAGCATCTTCTTTGGTTTCTTCTTCCAGAGGTTCTGGGGTGGGGAATGCAGTAGCCACCACCAGGAGCAGCCCCAGAGAGAAGGCGCCTGTGTGGGAGGGAGGGGAGAGCCCAGTGAGCAGACAGCACAGCGGGGAGCTCGCCTCTGCTGGCCGCTCGCCAGCCCTGGCCGGGCCGCACACCCCTCCCTCGCACAGGCGCTGCTGCCGCCGCCAGCGCTTCCAGGGCTAGGGATTTCCTTCACTTACGTGCGGCGAGGGATTTCATAGCTGGGTTCCTGGAGGACAGATGGAGCTCTCTTTCGTTCCTGGAGGGCTCAAGGGTAGAATGAGCCTCAGACATCTCCAGTCATATTTATTGGGACTTGAGACTCTAATTTTGAGACTCATGGGAAAATCCCACATTTGATAAAACTTTGTTGGAGGGTATGGGGGTGGGGCCAGAGCGGGTGGGGCTGATTGGAAACCTTATTAAGATTGTGCAATGTGACGTCCTTTAGCATCACAAGGAATCATAACTGGGGAAAAAAGTGCAGCTTAGGTCATCACTGAGGCTATCTCTAAGTAGTAGTATCACTCTTCCTTTACTTTCTTTTTTTTTTTTCTTTTAAGTGACTCAGCACTTTGGCATGTCTTGACAAAGAAAGTAAAGCTGAAGTCTTGCATGAAGTTTGACGTGGAGGGAAAAAAAGGAAGCTAAAGCTGACTATGATTTAAAAAAAAAAATACTTCAATTACCAGATTAACAGACTAGGATTTAGCATGCCAGTTAATCTATATTTGTGAAAAACCTAAAATGTTCTGACCTGTTTCTTCAGACCACAGCCCCCCAGCCTGGGGTCACAAAGAAGGTAATACTAACATTCATCTGAGTGCTTTTATTTCCTGGCTTTTGCTGTGGCCAGCTGTTGCAGAACTGTGTGGCCACCCCAAACCTTGTGCAGTTATTTCTAGGAGTCTCCAGGTGAATGATGTGACTCCTTTTTGCCACAGTGTGGGCATCTGTTGGTTTCCTCCTCACCGGCTCCAACCCACATAGGGGAGGTCATTATTGCCCTGCTCTCTCCCCAGTGGCTCTTTGGGGGTCCTCCAAGTGAGGACTTGGGTCTTTGTGCCAGAGAGCTCGTGTCGGCCCCCCTGCCACCTGAGTCCCTTCACCACAGCCAGCAACAGGTGGGTTCTGCTCCCCAGGGCGCCTGGCCGGGCGTGCCCTGGGTCTCCTGGAGCCCGCCAGTTACTGAAGCCCACTTGGTTCAGGGCAGAAATGGGGAGAAACACTACTCACCTCTTTGATGGGGATGTTAAAGGAAGACCTTGAGGCATCTTCTAGAGCTTGTGTTCATAGCTCCCCTTTGCCCTGTGACATGATTTGAATTCAAAGGTGGCTGGAAAGAAACTGCTAACACAGGCCAGGCTGTAGCTCTGAATCAGCTTCCCCTCCAATCCTTTCATATTGGGTCAAGCTTGCACAGAAGCCCTCTTCCCTGAGGATGATGTCTCTTGCAGGAGGGTCCGTAGTATCACGCAAATGGCCTTTAGATCTGGCAGCCCTACCAGTCTCCAGAAACCCAGAGGGCTCTGAGGATGGCTCAGGGTGGAAACTAGGACCCTTGCACTACACCAGAACAGTTGTTTACAAAACAGAGTGTTAACATCACTATCAGCTTCTTTGCTTTGCAAAGAGGATCTCTTCAAGATTGCTAAGACAATGACCTTTACTAGGGCGTTTAAAATATGGATGATTTACTCAAATGCAAAACATTTTTAGGACCTGCCTCTTGTGGAAAGTGAAGTCATCCATTCTTTCACTGATTGTCTAAGCCTAGAAAAGCAGCAGTCCTCTGGGACTACTGGGGATTTTTGATTTGAAAATGCAAATGAGGCTGCTTCTAGATATTGTAAGGATTTTCGTTTTCTACAGCAAAACTGATGAAAGAAAAAAATCTAATTTTAATCCTGTAAAGTCAAAAAAGGCTTTAGCACCCTCCAAAACAAAACACACACACACACACACACACACACACACACACACACACACACACACAGCCGTCTCAGGCACCTGGCAATATTTTAAAAATCCCTCTAGAAATAATTATTCTTTTGAAAGGAAAAAAAAGAAAAGAAAATGAAAATGGGGGAGGATGGTTGAATGGTTTCGCTTTTAGTGCTCTTGGGTCTTAAGCAACTTAGGCACTCCGGAACTGAGTTCTTTCCTGTTCTGAATGAAGCCCCGTCTCCTGGCCCCCCATGGCGTGACAGACCTCCGTTGTGTGGGATTGTTGCTTTTTCTCAAATATTCGTTTTTTTAGAAAATACCACTTGGTAAATTTCAAATACCCGAACTTCATGGCACAACACAACATACAGATTTATCTTTTCAAGAAAAAGTGTTTTTTAAATAGGCAGTACATGCCCATGATAAAATGTTGAAACAGGATCTTAGGGCATACAGGGGAAAGTAAGTCTCCTTCCTTCCCTGGCTCCTTTTCCCAGAGGTAATGCCCAATGCCGAGTATTTTCAACTAAATCCTCTGTTACTCTAGTCTGGGAGAGGTTTTCTCAGCTACCCAAGTATTCACCTTGAAACTGCCCTTTACAAATTAATAAAAGGGTGCAGGTTGAAAGCTATGGTAAGGGCTGGTTGGCAGGGAACCTGGGGCCTTGGGGCCACATGTGGCCTTCTGGATCCTTGAGTGTGGCCTTTTTACTAAATCCAAATTTTACAGAATAAATCTTTTTAATGAAAGGATTTGTTCTGTGAAGTTTGGATTTGGTTGAGGGGCCACACTTGGGGATCTGGAGGGCCACATGTGGCCCCAAGGCCACAGTTTTCCTGGAGACATAGCTAAAAACAATAATAAAAACCAGCCACTATCTCCTAGTTAGCTTTCCTGTAATTGCTACTCAGGAGTCACATAGCTGATGATCATAAAGATTCTTAACTTTCCCCATCGATAACATCACGCTGTGAAACCTAAGGCTAGTTTTTGAGATGTCTTCCAGCCCTGAATTCCAGTGGAACAGCTGACCCACCCAGATCAGTGGCCCATACCAAGACTCAATTGTCTTGTGACTCCCATCCAAGAACCAACGCAGCAAAGAAGACAATTTCTACACTCCATGGTTCTGCCCCAAACCTAGTCAATTAGCAAACTCAATCGCTTAGCCTTTTGCCTACCAAACTATCTTTAAAAACCCTTTCTCCCAAATTTTTGGGGAGATAGAGTTGAGAAATTCTTTCCATCTCCTCACATGGTGCCTGTGATATCAAACTCTTTCTCTACTGTAAACCCTGCTGTCTCAGTGTATTGCTTCCTCTTGAGCAGTGGGCAATACACCTGGTTGGGCTGTAACAATCTCTGTATTTACGTGGTTGGCTTATGTAGGTGTACACAACACACACACAAATATACACATGCTATACTTTTCAATGGTTTGGTGCTATCAACATAGTTCTCTATGGCAGGGAGCATGACAGAGGACAAACCCTTGGGTCTTGCAGCTTGGGTTTAAAGCCCAGCTCTACCACTTGTTAGCTTTTTGACCCTGGCTAAGTTCCATCAAGGATCTGTTTGTTACATCAATGATCTGGTCTGTGCCCTTGTTTATTCAGCTATAAAACTGGGGTGATAATTATTTCTTCCCTTACAGTGCTATTGTGAAGACTGAATGAGAGAGAGTGTGCAAAATCTCTAGCGCACAGTAATCCCACAACAAATGCTAGCTCATCCTAACATTCCTTGGCTTAGAGCCTCTGCCTTCGAGAACTCTTCCAGCTCTGCTCTGTCAGTTCACCTGTTGTCTTGCCTATGAAGGGACTGTGAATGAGCCAGACCACTGTGCCAGTGATGTGGTGTCCCAATCATTTTCCCTCTGAAGAAACGAGAGTCTGGGTTTTGTTGAAAATGCCTTATGGCACAAAGTAGGGTGGGAGGGGTTGGGGGGGAGATTTCTTCTTTTTTGAGAACATTAAAATCCCCAAACCAGGTCCCTTGATTTGGATAATTAGCCCAGCTTGTGTCTTGCTCCTCGACCTTTTCCAAGTGCTTTTATGTCAGAAGTTCACAGCCTTCCCATGCATGGTCACTGTCATTGATCAAACTCCTGAAAATGGCCCTTGAGGGTGGAGGGTCCTGACTTAACCGCATATTTTATGCTTCTGACAGTCAAAAAAGGGCAAGTTGTGTGGGGGTAGGAATGCATGTGTAAAGAGAGGTTGGTGACACTGTCTGCCGCCTGCATGCTGCTAGCATAGATCTTCATTAGTGTCAATGCCTGGGCTGGCATTTGCTTGTGGGAGAAATGGACTTTCCCTTGCTCCAAAGCATTCATGCAACATGCACAATTCCACCATGATAGCGTCATTCCTGTGCAGCTCAATGGGTTTTCCACTTGGAGGGCTCATCCCTCGTATTTTTTTTTAGGACTCTTTTTAAGGGCAGTTTTAGGTTCACAGCAAAATCAAGAGGAAGGTACAGAGATTTCTCATATGCCTCCTGCCCCCAAATCTTGCCCATGTTTTAATATATATGAATGACAGGGAAGGGCTGTGCTGTCAGCATTTATTAACTAATCTCTTAGTTGCTGGATTGCACCAATGTTGATCTGAAGTGACTGCCGGCTGAGTTCAAGAGAGGTAGGACAAATGGGAGTGTGTGGGGAAGGGGAAGGGAAACCAAGGCAGCTCTGCTTCCTTGTCCACCTTATGTAGGGAGGGCTGGTCCTGCCTGTGTCTCCCAGAATTACTGCCCATGACTGCTTTCCTACATGTTGTTAGAGGCCAGTTCAGAGTCTACTAATACATTCAGGGTGAAGGGGGAAAAGTAACTTCTGTTTGGTACTTAAGCTTGCAGGAGAAGTGTTCTGCACATCTCACAAGTTAAGATGTGGTGTCGTGCTTTCTGGTTATATTCTTGGGGTTGGAGATGGATGGGTCTGTGATTTAACAGGAGGCAGAGTCTCAAGAAAAAAAGGGAAGTCACTGGGTACTAGGGAACTTGCAGTTGCCGTCAGAATGTAGTTTCACTTGTTACCAAGTCATAAAAAGTTTGCAAAATGAAACAGTGGGTGATTTAACACCTCTTCTGGGACTGAATCCCACTGAGCAGATACCAGGCCTGATGTATCCTGCTTTGGGAAGAGTGGTGGTTTTACCTGGACAGATAATATTAGGGACATGTGGAAAGAGCCAGTGGAAATTGGAGGGCAGCCAGGTCTGGTGACCAAAGCTCTTGACAATTCCTGGTTCAGTCTCAGTCCTGGCCTTACAGCCTCAGCTATAGATGTCCTATTGGACATCTTGGTCTGGCCTCAGCTTTTCTGAGGGGGAGGGTATGCTCTGGCTGGACCTTGCTCCCCCTAGGCCAGGGAAGGGACTCATCTGCCCTGCTGTGTTTCTGATTAAAAACTGTGTAGAGAGGTCATCTGTTCTGTGCCCTCATCATTTTGCTATGTGCTGAGTTACCTTCCCCCTGCTGAAGTGGAAAATCCCAGGAATATTAGGAGGGAAGTAGCCTCTTTTGGGGCAACAATATAGACTCCTCCTGCTTGGAGACACCCCTGCATCCCCTTCACCCTGGTCTCTAGGCCTGGAAGAGAGTATCCTGATCTCAAGATGTTGCTAAGCAAGTTGCTCTGAAGCTGGTTTGGTGATGTGAAATTGCTTTGCTGATCCTCAAGCAGTCAATTGCTCCAGCCCTCCAGAGCTGGGGAGGTCCCTCAGGCTGAGTTTCAGTGCTCTGTCTCTTCCATCTGTGGGGAAGACCTTCTATGTTAGTGGCTGCTGGTTCTGCTTTATAACTAGGAACCTTCAATTTGTCAGTTAGGAGTAATAAGTTCATTCATTCGCACAAGTCATTTAAAGCATCTTTTGGTTTCTCTAAAGATCTCAGTTCTCTGAGTTCAGTGTCGTAGGCAGAAACTAAACATGCAAAGCATTGGTTGATTTCCTGTCCTCTTTTCTCTCAAAATTAAGGTACTAAGAAATCATTTGAAATCATCAAATGTAATAGTAAGACCAGGGGATTCTGCTGGCCTGGCTATGACGTCTTTCACCTCCCTTCCCTGCCCTTTTGGCTAGTTATTTGCTAAAAAGAGAGTGTCTTAATCCCTTTGAACAAAGCCTCATGTGTGTTCTCAGCAAGTTGAATTCATAAAGGTAGGGAAGGCCTCTCTAGTCTTCATGGTGGAATAATGTCTATGAAATGCTTTGGACATGTTAAGCACTCTGTAATTCTGAGACATTGGGTTTTATTATCCTTGAAGAAGGACCCACTTGGATTGATTTAAAATGTTACAGAAGAATTCAGATTCAGGTGAGCAGGTCAAAGAATCACAGGTAATTTCTTAGAGCTATTGAATTCTATGTTATATGTAGCTATGCATGTGTATGGGTGTGTGCGGCACAGAGCAGAGTCCTTGACCTGCAGACCTACCATAGACATGGCTCCAATGGGTGCTATGCCCTCCATGCGAGGGTGGCCCTAGAGGCCTGTGTATACAGGAAGTCTGGACTGGCCATCTGCTGTCACTTTTCTGCCAGGCCTGTAGCTCCCCCTGTGCTGCTGAGTCTCCACAGTGGTCCATGTCTGAGCTGCAGTATTGTGTCCCCCAAAGACTCTGTGGAATGACCTCCCTATATCCCTTACCCTGGAGGCCATGTTTCCTATGTGCTACTTTCCTATGAGACAGGGATGGGGGAGAGATGGGGGAGATGTGGGGACAGGAGGGAAAGCATGACCTGCTTCGCTAGTCGGCTTGGTAAGTGATCAGGATGTGTAGAAATGGCTTCCTATTCCCAAAGGTTTGTTTGGGGGCTTGGTGCCTAAGTGACTGCCATTAAGCGTCTCAGATCCTCCCGTCCTTCTAGGACAACCAACAGAAAGGCTGTTGTATATACTCCATCTCTGTGTTATGTTTGTTCACTGTGGACCCAGTAAAGCTACTGAAGATAGCAAGTGTGTAGTCTGGGGCAGGGCAGGCGTCAGAAGGAGATTTGGTGCTGGACTGTTTCTGTCTGATACTGTATGGACACTCTCTTGGCCAGGCTTGTAAAGGCCCTGTTGGCCTTCTGGACTTGACTTAGTTTACAGGATTCAGAAGGAAGCTTGGGTTTTATACTGCCAGCAAAAATTTTGGCTGAGTGTAGGGTTTCCCTGAATTAGGCTTGTCGTTTTTACTGCATTGCTAAAACTTTGGTTTCTTGTGTTTTGCAAGTGTAGCTCTTGGCAGATTTGAGTGTTGAGAAAGTGACGACTAACTGGAGGATTCTGGGCGAGGTGCTCTCCCATCTCTGGCTCGATTAGAGAGATGCTCTCTAAAGTCCCTCCTGGCTTGAGCATTCTGTGCTTCTGTGGATCTTCACTGGCCATACTTAGTAATAGAGTCTACTCTTAATGGAACTGTAGGAATAGGAGTCTCTAAATTGAGAAATAGTTTTTGAAAGCCCAAAAGTCTCATGCTGTCTTCTAGTTCTCACCCAAGGACTAGTTAGTAGACCTGTTTTGGCTGGTCACGGCGCCACCCATTTTGACATGCCCAGAATCTTGGTGGCCTTACGCAGGACTAAACTGATTCAGGAGGTTCCAGAGCCCAGCATATCAATGCAAGGAAGTAGCAGATTTCTCAGTTATTATATAAGCAAGAACAGATCAATATTCAAAATTAAGTGTTTTTAACTTAAAAAGAATTAGACGAGTAATACATATTCAATGTAGAAAACAGAAAATAGAGATAGGCAAAAAGGGAAAAAAAATTTGGAAAATATATAATCTTACCACCCAGCAGTAATCATTGTTATCATTATGGTATAATCATTCTAGTCATTTTTCCAGGTAGATATATGTACATATATTATATATACATATATATCTATATGAAACAGGAAAAGACCATAACCCTGCTTTTCTTTTTTATATTTCTTTGTATAGATAACATTCTAGGTAACTCTCTGGATAGAGGTAGGGTAAATAATGGCTATGGATATAACAGAGTTCAGAAGGAAAGTATCAAGTGAGGTTTATAGGTGACTCTTGCATATGCACACTATTCACTTCATAAGGCACAGGGAAAGAATTTATATTTTAATGGGGATAAGAGACATTTAAAATAATCACTGGGCTTCCTGGGAGGTTAACTTCTCAGTTGTTCATGGAGTAGTATAATCCCTAAATCAGTAATTTTGTGCTGGTTGTTTGGCATCATGGAAATGAGTTTTCAGTTCAGCTGAAGCTTGCTTTCATCTGGTTCTGGACATAGCCAAGCTCTGGCTGGACTTCACGATGGGCATCAGTACCCTATCGTTCTTTGTTGGTGGCAGTACGTATGGAGAATTATCCTGGATGATGGTGTCATCATCTCTCCTCATCACTACCTCTTGTATCTTGAAATTTCTTATCAGGTCCTGTTTTACAAAGCCAGAAAAAAAATATATCTCTTGATAAGGATTTTCCACTCTTGCAACATTTCCCTCCTATCCATGTCTAGTTCTGGCTATAGCCCTAGGGTGACCTCTCACCTATTGTGATTGTGTTGCTTATACAAGGGAAACTGTATTCTTGTGGGAGTAGAAGCAGATAGCATCCTTAGATGATAGCCAGGGAAGGTGTTTTGGTGTTTGGGCCTGGTCTCTCTTGAGGGCTCTGAGATTCTGAAATGGGAAACTATTGGATTTTTCAACATTCTTCCCGCCCCCCACCTCCGATCTCTTTAAAAATATAATTGTATTATATTATTTTACAACTATCTATTCTTAGTTCTTTGGATGCAGGGACATTTATTTATATTTGCATCCCAAATAAAATACAAATTAAAATATATATATATATATAATTGTAAGCACCAATTTGGGATAGTTTGGATGTATTGAGTGGAGTTCTAGGAGGACTCTTGGCCCTTGAATTTTATAACCACAGTATTGTTTTCCTTCTACGGTACTTTGAGTAATTGAGGATTGATATGTAGGATCAATCAGGTATTTATTGAATGCAAGGTGCTGGGATAGATGCTTTACATACATTTATTCATTTAAACTTCACTGTATGGAGGTGGCTATTTTATCCTCACTTTATGGATGAGAAACTGAAGGAAGTGATGGAATAGGGAGCCAAGGAACATGGTTTAAGGACAGTGACATGATGAAAGTATTTAATCTGAGTGAGCAGGAAGAAGACCATGGGGGACTGGAGTTATGGAGGTGGGCTTGGAGGTTGTCACAATCATCTCAGCATAAGACCAGATGGAGGCCAGCCAGGAGTGTGCTGGCTCAGGCTCAGGCTTAAGAGAGCCAGTTGTGCCTACCGCTTCCCAACTCTGCATTCAGTGACACCCAATGATAACTTGAAATTAGACAAGGTGGAAACATTTATACCATGAAAATTGGCAAATGCTACAAATCAGAGCCTTATCCTCCCTCTGCTCTCCAGATAGTTTTTAATATTTTCTGGCAGATCAGTGGGCCCAAGGAAACGGGGATATTTTGAAGGCAAAATCAATTCAATTCAGAAATTAGTTATTATATGAGTACTATGTGGGGAGTGTAAGAAAAGGATATATGAAAGGCATTAAAGACCATTTGATCTTGTCTCATTTCAAAGGCAATTTTAAAAAAAGCATTTGAAGGAAAGAGGTTGTTCTCATCAAAGTATGCTGCTTCTGTGCCCCAAAATGTGGGGCTGCTACTTTTATAAACAGATAGGCACAGGCTACCAGCTGAATTAGGGAGAGTTAAAATATGCACAGGAAAGAATTAGATGCCCTTGGGTTTTCCCCAGCCAGGTACTGGATCATGCCTTGGTGGATTGGGGCAGAGGCTGAGCCTAGCTCTTTTGAGTCATGGGCCAAGTTAGGAACTGGAGGTTTGTGACAGTGTGGGAATTTGATGCAGCAAGGCAGTAGCCCAGAAACCTAGGATTTCTGCTTTGTCACCGTCCCCCCCCAACCAGAGCTGATGAATAAAGGGTTGGCTTTGGGCCCCTGAGTGGACAGGATGAGGAGAGCCCTGAAGGGTTCTTAGGGTCTCTAAGGGATTGCTGGTTCTTGGATAATAAGTTTGCTCTTAACTGTACCAGACTGACAGAGAATCACTTTTCTTAATATTATTGTTGGCATAGATCTTGTACTGCATCCTCCTGATTCATCTCTGCTACAGTTCTGTTGCGTATTTCTAGGATGTTGCATTAGAAAAACAAACAATGCCATTAAATCCAATCTTCTGTCCTCTTCTAACAGTACCTACTGATGACAGGAACTTGGTTGATACTTGCCTATGTTACAGCCAAACTCAAGAATATTGAGTAAAATATAAAACTCCCTGATAGAACTTGGTTCCATTACATGGCACAGTTCCCAGGCAGGTCACATGGGACTCTATGCTACTTTTTTTTCCTTTCCAAAGCATGTAAGTCTTTTCAGAACAGTTTCAGCGCAGGGTAGAATTACATCTTGCGGATGCTGTGACGTCTCTATGTTCTGAGCTTCTATCGAGACTCAGATCATGCCTCCATCCTCCCGGAAGCCTCTGTTGACCCATTTCCAGGAATAATGCAGGTTTTCCTCTGGGCTCTCTCACAGAGTCATGTACTGTACTAATCTGTTTCCAGGCAGTGGCGTGATGGCACAGGCTCTAGAGCCAAATTGCCTGGGTCAAAAGCCTTGTTCTGTAATTTACAAGCTGTGATCCATTGGGAAGTTATTTATCATCTGGGCTTCATTGTTTTCATTTGTAAAATGGGGGTAACAATTGTACCTTATGTCATATAGTTATGGAACCTATGTAAAGAGCTTAGCACCTGCCTGGCACATTGTAGGCTCAATAAACGTGAGCTATTATTATTGTTATTATTTCTTTCTCCACAACTGATTGAGAGTTTCTTGAGGGCTTGATCTTTCTCATGCCAAAGAATAGCAATTCAAGCACTTGATTAGTGCACAGGCTGAGGAATGAATGATAGGTGGGGGTCTCCTTGCAAATTTATGTGTTCAAAATATCATCAAAGGTTTAGAAGTAAAAGGCAGCTTAATTTACAAAATTTTCTTTGTATATGCTTTTCAAAAGCCATATAAAATATTAAGCTCATTTGATTAGCAAATTAGAAAGAAAGACTATAATACTTATTTAAAAATTTGAAATATATATATACTTGTTCCGTGTCACAGACAGTATAGTTTACTAGTAAAAGTGTGGATTGCAGAGACACCCTTGGTTTAAATCCCAGCTCCATCGTTTACTACTTGTGTGGCTTTGGGTGAGTTGCTTCAATTCCCTGTGCCTGAGTTTCCTCATTGGCAAGCTGAAGAAAATAAAACCAAGTGGGGGTGGTTGTGAGAATTTAATGAAATCATATCCGTGAAGCACAGTTATTGGTACATACTAAATTGTCAGCAGATGCTAATAGTTGTTTAGTTGTTATTATGTTAGACAGAGGTGGGGGTAAGAGAAAAGAGAGAAAAGGATCAAGGTAGACAAGCAAGAAGAGGAAAGATAGCTTAAAAAGCCAGAAATGGCCACCAAAAAAAAAAAAAAAAAGGCAAATAGAGCGGCTCATAGATTTCATTTTGGTTAAAATGTTATATTTTAAGTTTCTAGGTTTTACACAGGTAACACATACCCATGGCACGAAATTCAAAAGGTACCAAAGGGTACTCAGTGAAAAATAAGTCACTTTTGCCGTGCCTGAGCCACTAGGGGCAACTACTGTTACTGGTTCCTTGTGATTCCTTCTGGAAATACTGCATGCATTTATAAATAAAATATTCATAGTTCCCATGAATATTTATTTTTATCCTTCTATATAAGTGGTGGTACACTAACTACACTGTGTTTTTTTTTTATTGAATGTGTTTTAGCAATTGTTTCTTATCGGGAGATACAGGGCTGCCTCTTCCTTTTTAGCCCTGGCATTCCATTTGTTTAACCCATCCCCCACTGATGGAATTTTAGGTTGTTTCCAATCTTTTGTTGTTACAGCTAAAGCTACAGTGAATAATCTTGTCCATGTGCGATTTTACACTTATGAATGTATCAGTGAGATAGTTTCCTAGAAATCAAATTGCTGGCTCAAAGGATATGGGAAATTTTGACAGACGGAGACAGAGTTTGTACCAATTTAACACTCCCGCCAGTGAGGTGTGAGAACAGGTATTCCTCATACTTTTGTCAGCACATGGTACTCTCAGACTTCCTGATCTTTACCAGACTGGTGAGGAAAAAACATATATCAGAGTGGTTTTAATTTGCATCTCTCTTATGATATGTAAGAAGGAACATCTGGTCAGATATTGAGAACCATTTTTATTTTGTTTTCCATGAACTCTATGTTCCTATCCTTTGTATCTTTTTCTGTTGATTATTGGTCCTTTTCTATTGATTTGAAGGAACTTTTGATATACTCCGAAAGGCAAACATTTGTTTTTCACCTGTATTTTTAGTTTATTGTTTATTTTCCTGCTTATAGTGTTTTTTGGCCAGGAAGAAAGTTTAGATTTATATGAAGCAGATTTTATAGCCTTTCTTTTATGGCTTCTAGATTTTGTGACATACTTAAAAAGGCTTTTTTTCTCTCTCTCTCAATTCTATGACAGATTTTTATTTTGGTTTGTTTTGTTGTTTGTTTTGTTAGAGATGGGGTCTCACTTTCTGTCACCTACGCTGTGGCACAGTGGCACAATCATAGTTTACTGCAGCCTTGAAGTCCTGAGCTCGAACAATCCTCCTGCTTCAGCCTCCTGAGTAGCTAGGACTACAGGTGTGTGTTACTACACCTGGCTATTTTATAATTTTGTAGATATGGGTTCTCACTATGTTGCCCAGGCTGGTCTCAAACTCCTGGCCTCAAGGGATCCTCATGCCTCCCAAAGTGCTGGTATTATAGGCATGAGCAACTGTGCCTGGCCAAAAAGGCTTATTTAGTCTACTTTAATATCATAAGGATATTCTTCAAAGTTTTCTTCAAGTATCTTTAAATATTAGTTTTCAAAATATTGGGCAAATACAGACTATGCTTGTCACATGACAAAAGGAAGTATTCTTGTCACACCCTCCTGTAAATACACATACACATACACAGAAAAAATGTAGATCTCTCTGGATGGTGGAATAAGCAATACTTCTTTTCCTCTTTGTATTTTTGTTTTCCAGGTTTTCTGCAGTGATTATGTATTACTTTGGTACTCATAAAAATATTAACTAAATAAAAGTTTATTTTGACATTTTTTAACCTTCTTTTAAGGTATCCCTTGGTTCCTGGATCTCTCCTGATGCTAATATTGCTGGCTGTTTTGCTTTGGAAACAGTCTGTCTGGCTTCCACCCTGAACAGCTGTGGCCCAGGCAGAATGACTTCTTATTGCTAATCAATGAATCATTTCAGTCCCAGTCTTACCTTACCTCTAGCCTATCTGACCAATCCCTCCTGCTTGGCCTCGTCTCTCCCCTCTCTCTGCTGTTCCTTCTTCCTCCTTGTGGACGTGCCTCAGGCCACTGCCCTGGCTGATCCCTGTACAATAATAGGTAATATTTAGGAGAGCTTACCCTGTGCCAGGTGATCCAAGTCTGCGTATATTGTCTCAATTAGTCCTCACCACAATGTTCTAAAGGAGCCATGATTATCAACTAGATTTTTCAGATGAGATAATGGAGCATTGTAAGAGTTAATTATCATGCTCAAGAGCACCCAGCTAGAAAAGGGTAGAGCAGGGACTCTGTGACCTTAACTACCACACTAAGTAGTCACTCTTTTCTCTGCCTTTCATGGGCCAGCTCATCCTTGTGTGGCTTTACTTACTTACTCCCAGGTTTATGTCCCTAACTCTGATCCCTCAAGGTCTTGCATTCTAGACAGCCTAGTGGACATTCCACAGGGATGTGCCACAGATACCTTAAATTCAGCATGCCTATACCTCCTGAGATTATCTGTTTAGAACAAGGGGGCTATTTTTCATAATGCCTTGTAGAAAAGGCTGGAAAATGAGAGCACAGGGGACTTTAACTCAGGTATTCTATGAGGTTGGTGCTTTGCTTTAATTAAGTTAGATTCAACTCATCGGCCTACTACAGGCCTTGACCCCTGACCTCAAGGAATTTTTAATGATTCAGCTTGATTTGCATGTCCTTGTTGTTTTAAGGCCAATGAATCCTTTTGGAAGATTGGTTACCTTTTCCGTACAGCCCAAAGTAATTTGCTTATCCTGATGGGAAGGCCCATCCATTTCCTAAAAGTGAACGGGGCTTCCTCTCAGGGAGCAATTAGCATTGAAAGTCTGGATCCGTTTATATCCCCTGAGATTCTGGGGTTCAGTCTATTGGATTTAATAATCACAGAGAACTCAAGGTGGGACATTAGATTTAAAAACAATTGTGTTCCAGTAAGAAGAACAAACTTCAACCGGAAGAGGAATCTTCTGGCTGAAAGATTGGTTTTCATGCCTTTACAATTAATAACAATCTCTGTAGGAAAAACATTATCAATTCCAATTCTCTAGGATAGGGTTTTTCTTTTAATTTTTTTCATTAATTAAAAAAATTATAAAATAACACATGCTAGTTGTGACTATGGCAGATTGCCAGCCTCTTGAGATGACCGCTATTAATAGCATGTGCTGCCGCCCCACCCTGCCATGAACTCACACAAATGGATACCAACTGACATCGTAATTATTATACATATATAGGTTTGGGTTGGGCTATTTATTTATTTTATAGTAATGAAATCATACAGTGCATATTACTCTGAAAATTTTTTTTCTCACCTAGCTCTATATGACAGATACCTCATTCAAGTCAGTTAATGTAGTGTTCATTCTTTTAAATAATATGTAGTATATTAATAGCACATCCCGTGATTTGTCCAACCAATTTCCTTTTGATGGACACTCAAGTTGGTTTTGGTTTTCTACATTTACAGGCAAGGCTGCAGAAGACATCCTTATATGTACATTTTTATGAAGCATTCATTTCTTTGTTCTTTCTTTTTTTACTTATTTTTTTTTAGAGATGGTGTCTCACTATATTGCCCAGGTTAGTCTCGCACTGTTGGCCTCAAGTGATCCTCCTATGTCAGCCTCCAAAATTGCTGGGATTACAGGCATGAGCCATCACACCCAGCTATTTCTTTCTCTCTTTTTTTTTGAGACAGAGTCTCACTCTGTTGCCTGGGCTAGAGTGCCGTGGCGTCAGCCTAGCTCACAGCAACCTCAAACTCCTGGGCTTAAGCGATCCTTCTGCCTCCCGAGTAGCTGGGACTACAGGCATGTGCCACCATGCCTGGCTAAATTTTTTTTTCTATATAGTTTTAGCTGTCCAAGTAATTTCTTTCTTTTTTTAGTAGAGACAGGGTCTCACTCTTGCTCAGGCTGGTCACGAACTCTTGAGCTCAAACGATCCGCCCGCCTCGGCCTCCCAGAGTGCTAGGATTACACGCGTGAGCCACCGCGCCCAGCCCCGGCTATTTATTTCTATAGAGTCCTAATCATCAGGGAAATGCAAATCAAAACCACAATGAGATATCACTTAACTCCAGTGAGAATGGCTTTTATCAAAAAGTCCCAAAACAACAACATTGGTGTGGATGCAGAGAGATAGGAACACTTATACACTGCCGGTGGGACTGCAAACTAGTACTTCTATGGAAAGTAGTATGGAGATACCTTAAAGAACTAAAAGTAGACCTACCATTTGATCCAGCAATCCCAAAAAGACATTCTAAAAAAAGACACCCACACTCAAATGTTTACAGCAGCACAATTCACAATTGCAAAAATGTGGAAACCACCCAAGTGTCCATCAGTATATGAGTGGATTAATAAAATGTGGTATATGTATACTATGGAGTGCAGCTCAGCCATAAAAAGATAAACTACCTATTGAATTATCCTGGATGGAGCTGGAGCCCATTCTTCTGAGTGAAGTATCATAAGAATAGAAAAACAAACAACACATGTACTCACCATTAAATTAGTACTTATTGATCAACACTAATGTGCACACATGGGAAGTAACATTCATAGGGTGAATGATTGATCATTCACATTGATCAACACTAATGTGCACACATTGATCAACACTAATGTGCACACATGGGAAGTAACATTCATAGGGTAGTTGGAAAGGGGGACAAGGGGATGGATATATTCACACCTAAGGGTGTGGTGCATACTGTCTGGGGGGTGAGCATGCTTGTCAGGCGGTGCAAAGGCAATTTATGTAACCAAAGCGTTTGTACTGCTGGAAAATCTGGAAAACAAAAAAAGAAAGAAAAAAGAAAAGAATATTAAAAATAAGATTGCTGAGCTTCAGAGTTGGCTAGTTTCTAAAATTGTATTAATATACGAGCAGAGGAAGAGCAAAGGGAAGTCATGTACTTCTGCCTGCCAGGTACTATAGTAGGTACTTTCCATAAGTTGTTTAGTTTCATCTTGGTCTCCTGTCTTTAGTCCTGCCCCAATCTGTCCTCTGCATAACCACAGATGAACATGTCAGTCTTTGCTCAAAAGCCCTACATAGTTCCCATCATCTTTAGGGTAAAGGCCAAAGCTACTAATATGGCCCACAAGGCCCTCCACAGTTTGGTCTCAGGCCCCCTCTTCCCTCTCTCTCTTGCCCCTCTTCCTTTCTCTCTGCATTTCAGCACACGCAAACTATTTGCAATTCCCCACCTTACCAGGCCATTTCAGCCCTCTAGGGTTATGCTCTGCTTCCTCTCTGTTCTAATGGTCCTCACCCACCTCTTCCCCTGGCCCTTCTCCCGTCATCACTTAGCACCCATGCAGTCTTTGGCTCTTCCAGAACACCTTTTGCAGGTTGGTTTATGAATTAGTGAGACTAGATTACATTGTAATGACTTACAACCCACCAATTTGGTGGCTTAACACAGTTTTTTTGCTTGGTCAATCAAAGTCTGCTGCATGTCTGGGTCATTCTCTTTGACAGCTCCCTTTCAAGAGCTGCTTGCTAGAGCTGATGGAGTCTCTCCCATGCTATATTTGTACTGGTCAGAACACCTGGCTTCCTTGGTTGCTATGGCAGGAGAAGAGAAGGTATCGTAGTGGATTGGCCCAGAAGTGACCATGTTAGTCTCATTTTCAGCCCACTGGCCAGCCCTGTTATATGGCCTGCCTGGTTGTAAGGGGACAGAAGTGTGATCCTCTCATGAGGCCGGAAGCCTCTACCACTGGGGAGATGCCACCTCTGTCTGTGTGTCTATTGGAATTATTTACATGGCATCAGAATCATGGTTTATGTGTGTCTCCTCCAGTACAGTGGGTGCTTCATGATGGGAAAGGATTTTATTCAAATATCTTATTTATATCTCCAGCATCTGGCACAGTGTTTGGCACACAGTAAATGTCCAAAACACATTTGCTGAACAAATCCATTCATACAAATCAATACTCTACATTTTATAGATGGAGACACTAAATTTCAGAGAGGTCAGTTAACTCACCTATGATCTCACAGCTAGGAGGTAGCAAAGCCAATTCACACCCAAGTTCATTAGATGCCAAAACTGATACTTTTAGGAAAGGTTCTAGAAGTATCTGGGATGGAAGTAGTTTGCCCATGGGGAATGAATTCAATCTTGGAGACATGGGAGTCCTGCCAATCTCTTTAGCACCCCAAGTCTGCAATGCCCAGGGTGCATCTGCCAGGGGCCCCGTCTTTGTGTTCGGGGAACCAGTGTTGAAAACCTAAGCAGACCTTTATGACCCAACGCCTGCAGGTACGGACTTTAAAACCAAGCAAAACAAAGAAAGGAAAAAATAGTCTTGGCCAAAGCAAAGAGTATTCAGATCACTATCAGAGAATCCCTCTATCCTCACTTTATATATTTGAATTTAAATAAAACCCCTACTTTTCATACAACTTGTGTGGCTACGGAGTGCTGTAGAATATGAAGTTTGAAATAAAATTTGAGCCCCAGCTACCACATCTCCGGCCTGTCACTGGACCTCTCTGAGCCTCCCTTTGTCTTATAAAATAGCACTGACTGTAAGAATACAATTTGGGGTAGACCTTAAGTGCTAACTTTGTGTCCCACTAAGCTCAAAATTCCAACAGATCTTCAGGTAAGTACCCTACCTACCTCATGCTCCCATAATTTGTACTACCTCTTAATCTCCTACAGCCCTCTCACACGTATGTTTATTCTGTATTGCTATTTTGTGTTTTTAAAAAATCTTAAAAGACAGAGTACTGGAAGTGGAGTCATTTTATTCTCTAAAGACATTTTAAAATGAAAACTATTTGCTAAGAGTCCAATAACAATTCAGTTCAAAATAAATCTCACGTATATCAATTCTGTTTTCCCTTACCCTGATTTATTTTCATCATAGCATTTACCAGCAGCTGAGATTATATTATTTATCATTTGCATGTGTGTTTATTGCCTCTCTCTCTCTCTTCCACTAGTATAGAAGCTTCTTGAGGATAGGGACTTTGTTTTATTCACCACTGTATCCTAGTCCCTATAAAAGTGCCTGGTACATAGTATGTCCTCAAAAAATATTTATGGAATGAATGAATGGACAGATGAATCTTTAATAACTGTAAACCACTCAGGGAATTGCTTCTGATATGTGTGATGCAGGAGTTAATCTGATACTGCTGTTTCAATGAGATTTAAATGTGATGGACTCTTGTAACATGTAGGTCCTTTGGTGTTTGGATATGGGACTGAAGAATTGATCAATGAGCAATAAAATAGAAGAAATCGTTGGTTTCTAGCAAAGTATCATTTAGATTTTTTTAATGCAGAAATAGGGTATAAATGGGAAGTGGGACTATTTAATTCTACATTATCAGTGCCTCTAGCAATGCCTATTTAAAACATCTCAACACTTTCTATTACAAAAATAGTAAAGTTTCCCCCTGCACACCTCCTGACCTCAGAGGTAACCTCTCTAAGAGTTCTGGAAGTTTTATACAATATATTTTTGTGTAGTGGGTCACAGATTAACTCACTCCCTGCTCTTGGAGATACAAAGGGCGGCGCCTTGGTTTTGCTCTAACTGGTAGGTTATCTTTCTTACAAGTGCTTCCTTCCTGGCAGCAGGGAAGCCTAGTCCTGCTGGCTAATGGGAGCCCCATCTCTCCTGCTTTAGGCAGTCTCCTTTCGCTTTGACACAGCTCCTTTCAAGGAAATGCTGGCTCCTTCAGCACTCTGCTCCTCTGCCTTCTCCTCCCCAAGGTGGTGCCTTGGACACTTATCTGTTATCTGGACACTTACTGGTACCTGTGATGGGAACTTGGGTCACACCTTATCCCTGTGGGTATGTGCTCTTAAAATCTGCAGCTAGTGGACACGAGACCCCTGCTCCCTCAGCTTGCTCTGACTTGGGCCATCTGTAATCCCCCTGGGGCAGGCCTGGCAGCTCTTAGCAAGGTGGTCCCTCCATTTCACTCTCTCACATCCTTTCCCTGGAGGCCTGCTTTGTAAGCTGGTCAGCCAACGCTGCCAGGCACCTTCTGTGCCCCTTCCCAGGGTTCAAAGGAGCTTGTGTACATTCCCATGCCACCTGGCAGCTAAGGAGTCCTTGGCCACTAAATCCGGGCCTTTGTCCTGCCTCATCACACCTCACAGAGGTGCCGGGCACTGCAGAGGCAGTATCTTCCTAGCCAGTGAAATGGAAGAGGAGCAAGAGCCCTTCTGCTTTTGACTTTCCCCTCAACCTCACCCCTCCCCTCTGGGATTTTGGGTTGGGAGGCAGGATTTCCACAGCCCACGAGTCTGACCCTCTGCCAGCCCGCTAGGTTTCTTTTCTTCCCACAGCCCTTTGAGCCCGAAGGTTGGGCTTTTATTTTACTTCTCCTTCCTGTCTGCTGGGGACTTCTCGTTGGGTGTATCTTCCTCTGTCCCAACTCTAGTGCTATGTCTTAGTGCAAGTTCAGGGAGAGAAATAAGTTTGCGGATACAGGAACATAAATTGGGAAATACTTCAAAAATGACCTGCTGGTACAGGTGCCTATCTTCAGTTTAACCATCAAAGGTGAGGTCGTACTATTTGAAATGCCCTGTTCCTTGTGATTCCGTTTAGTATTTCTTGAAGATCTTTCTATATTCACACACACACGTATCTACATTATTCTTTTTCAAAAGCTGCATAGTATTTCATAAAAAGTAATAGAATTTATTAAGGCTCCTACTGATGGACATTTAGGTCATTCCTAGTTGTTTTATATATAAACAATGCTGGAATAAACACTACTATTAATGTATACAGTTTGGGGGTTTTTAAAGTGTATTTGTATGAGTATATTCTTTGCTATATCTCTAGCATTGGGATTGCTGGACCAACTGGTATGTATATTTTAGATTGGCTAAAAAGGTTTTAGCATTTTATCAGTCTCATCTACCAATATGAAGTCACTGTTTTCCTTCAAGATAATGGTTTTTATAATTATACTAGTGATGAACAGATCACAAGAATACATTTGGAAGAAAGAGAGGAAGAAATAGAAAGGAAGGAGATGATTCATTTGGCCAATATCAGCCCAAGGTGAGGGAGAGGTTCATGGGTGTTGGGAATCCTCTAGACCTTGTGGGAATTCTAGCTCGGCCATTTACTAGCCGTGTGACCTCAGTTTCCCCATTTATGTGGGCTGTTGTGAAGATAAATCAGATGATACATGTAAAATATTTAGTATTCCATAAACGCTTACTCTCAGTACTACTATTACATACCTGCTGCTATGCTAGATGTACTGGGCACTGGTGAGAATGTAAAAGGAATTACTAGACTTTCTTCCAGACTAGTTGAAAAAGCTTAACAAGCCCATTAGAAACTACCAGGAAAGAACAAAGACCTTCAGAAGCCCTAAGTGCCATACAAATCCAGATCTACTCTGGAGATTATTCGTGTGGCTGATTTATGTGTATTATTTATGTGGATAATTTTTAAAAATCAGTGCCAACGAAATGACTTCTTCTTGGGAGTTTGGTGCTTTAAAGAGCTCTCTTCAATTTCTCATGCGTTTCTTGAAAGCATCTCGTAAGTCATATGACAGGTTGATATGTCAACCTCATTTTTTAAAAGTTTAATTACATGTTTGTCATGGTTTCTATAGAGTCAACATCCTGAAATTCTCTTAAAAACATTATATATAGCTTCAGGGTAGAGCTGAGGTAGACTTGGTTCTTCCCGTGGGTTTCAAAGGGAAATTTTGTTTGTTTTTAGGATTTTTTTATTTTGCAAACCGTCAGAATCCTGTGTGTGTCTTGTTGAAGATGTGGTGGTGTCTGCCCTGGGTCAGTAGAGGAAGTGATGAAATAATGAAACTTAACTGTAGTGGTATCCAACTAGGAGACAGAGGGACAGCTGTCTGCTGTTTTCCCCAAACTTGGCCCTGTTGCATCATGACATGTCACTAGTGATGCTGTGGAAATGCTATTTGAGACCTTCTTCATTCTCTCCTCTATTACTCGTATTTTACAGTTTTGGGGTGAGTCAGACCTGGATTTGAGCCCTCATTCTGGCTCTTCCTACCTGTATGACAATAGGCAACTCTTTTAAATCAATGCTTTTTCGTTTTCCAGTGGAGACAAATGTCCATAAATGAGCATGTTAGCAAGCACTTCAGGAGGTTCAGATATGGGAGGAATGTGTGCGGGACCTTTCAGGGAACTGAAATCCAGAGAGGTGAAATGTTTTGCCTAAGACCATGCACCTAATCAGCGGCAAAGTTAAAGTTCATCCAGAGTTTGCTGACTTCTCTAGTGATCCTCTGGTGTTGTCTCCTACCATAGAACAGCTCAAATGTTCTCAGACACACCCTAGACAGACCCACCTGTCCAGCTCCAAGGTGCACCAGCTCATCTGCTTCTCCTTCCTGCCAGCTTTCGCCAAGGCTATTCCCTTCTTTCTTGAGCTCTAGTAAAAACCTAGGAGTCAGGCAGATGCTTTCTTACCTCTCACTCCGTATGCAATCTTTCAGAAATCCTGTCATTTTACCTTGCAAATAGTTGTCAGATTTACTGACTTCTCTCTGTCTCCACTGCCACAACCCCCGTCAATGTTTCCATCATCTTCCACCTGGACCGTAACTTTCTATCTGGTCTCAGAGTGAACTTTTCACAATGTCAATCTGCTCTCTTTCCACCTGGTTTTAAAACCTTCAATGGCTCCCTATGGCTGTTAGGTTGAAAATATACACCGCATGCCATGGCGTCCAGTGTCCAGCATGGCCCTGCTCTTCAGTCTTACCTTGCACCATCCTTCTCCCCTCTGTGCTCCTACTTCCAGCTCCCTGAATGTGTCAGCTCCTCCCTGCCATAGGGCCTTTGCACATGATACCCGTTTGCCTAGAACACTCTTTTCTCTCTTCCTCCTCCTTTGCCCAGACAGCTCCTACTCACCCTTCAGTTCTTAGCTCAATGCTCACTTTCTTAAGAAAACCTTTTTTTAACTGTTTCTAGTTTGTCAGGTTCCTGTTACAGGCACTCCTAGGAACCCCCCTTTTCCCCCTGTATATATGCTTATCACAGTCTGTGATTAATACACTCATTTGTGTAACTACTTGATTAATTTTGGTTTTTCCCATCAAGTTATATGTTCTACAAGAGCAGATAACAGGACTGATTTTGCTCACTACTGTTCCCCCAGCATCTAGAATAGTGCCTGGCACATAGTAAGTCCTTAATAAAAAATTTGTTTGATGAATGAATGAAGCTTACGTCCAACTCTTCCTTAAATCTCCCTTGATCTATCTTGTCTGGCCCCAATCACCCAAGGCCCATCTTTCATACATTTACGCTTAGTTGAGCACATGTTAATACATGTGTATCTCTTACGTTCTCTTTATCATAAGGTAACTTCTATAATCTGTCTTGGCCATCTTCATTGATACTTTCTGAGTGTCTCAGATAGGAAATAGCAGGGGCCTCATGACTATAAGAAAGGGAAGTGCTTAGTAAATTACCCTTCCTTTCTCTCTTTTACTGAACTGCTGGGGAAATCCCTTTGATCATGAAAACCAGAGACAGAGTTAGGCTGGAGGTTTGCATCAAAGCTTGAAGCCTAAATAACTAGGAAAAGAGGATGGAAATCTACGGCTGTTCATAGTCCATTAAATTTCTTTACCTGTGAGAATCATAGAATTAGGGCTCTCTGAGACCTTTGGATTAATCTCATAGATTTCATACTATTATAAATCACGATTGCAAATTGCTTTAAGCTATAATCTATACGTAGAAAAGATTTAAGATTGGTAGAAGGTTGGGTTGGTAGTGTAGGGCACATCACCAGGTGTGTGTTTAACAGGCCAAACAAACTATTGGCCTGAGGCAAAGATGGGATGGGGAGGCTCTGAAATCTTCCCTGGGGTAGCTGGGAGTGTTCCAAAAAACTGGAAAGTTGCCAGTGTGAAACTAGGGACTGTCTGAGAAAAGGCTTGCAGTGCTTTTGCACTTAGTGCTTAGTGAGTGCTAGCAATTCTTGTATTACTGTAGACATCAAATGGGCACGTATGCTTTAGTTTGGGGGAGAAATAACGTGCACAGCTCTCCTTTTCTCCAAAGCATGGGTACATTGAAATCTGCCTACAGGTTCATTAAGATAATTCAGTGGTCTGTCACAACCTTAGGAAAGGACACATTTCTTTTGAAATGCAATCCATAGCATGCTCCCAGTGTTGGCGAAAAGGGAGCCTTTTCTGAGTACCTTTTGTTGCAAAAACACTGAATTCCTGCCTGAGCTATGAGAATTTGTCATGAAACATGTTCCCTGTTGTATCCTTTACTACACTTAATACTCTTCCTTTTTGGACCTCATTACAATGTGTACTTATTTGTTGTTTGTGTCTTTTAGGTTGGTTTGTTTTTAGAAAACAGGAGTGTGTCTTTCCTACTAGACCTTAGGCTCCATGGGAGCAGGAATCTCTATTTTGATGACTTTTGTATCTGTTGGCCCTAGAACCATCTCTAGCATAGGGTAGGTGCTCAGTAAGCACTTATAAGTATGAGTTCACTTAGTCCTCACAGCAGCCTAGAAGACAGTTGTCACAATCATCTCCATTTTATAAATGAGGAAACTGAGTAGAGAGAGGTTAAGTAATTTGCTAGTCGCTAGTGGAGCCAGGATTTGAATTGAATCAACTTGAATGGATTAATCATTATTACACTCTTCTGCCACAAATAAATGTCTGTTAAAAGAACGAAGGTTCCATGGGACCAGACTTGGAGTAGCTTTGGCTGTGTGATGTATGAGTCACTCAGGCACACATATTCAGGCTTTCAGTGAGCTGGAAAGTCCTGAAGTCCTGACTACCGTGTGTGCCTGCGTTGGGGGAATGAGGTGGAGGAAGCTGGGGGACAGGGGAGGAAGATGTGGGAAGCAAAGCAGAGACATCTGGTCAGTGGTACCTCAGGAGCCAAGGTAGTCTGGCCTGGTCTATTTTATACTACTCCTCTTTTTCTGGAGTTAAGGTCTAGGTTGTTTCTATTTCCCAAGGCAGAATGGCCTAAGTGGGAAGAGTACTATTTTCAAAGTTTTTGAAGCCAAACATAGAGCTTGTGTGTTTTCCAGCTATGTAATTGGTTCTAACCTTCTCTGATACCATTGACAAGCTGGAGCAGATGATGGGTTCAGGGAGGTTCATGTGGGACTGTGACATGCTCTTTCTTAAACATGATTTTACTTTTATTAACTAGGTCTTTTAAATGGTGTTTTTAACTAGGTCTTCACAAATTATTCATGCTTATAGCATTTGAAAAAGAAACCAACCAGTATAGAAGGGTATAAGGCAAAAAGTAAAAAAAAATCCCTCATCTTCATTTATTTTTCCAGATGTCTTTTTTTTTTATTTCTATCAACCTATAGTCTAATCTTTTTTTTCATCATAAATGGGAATATACTATGTTATGTGTTCTGAATGATTTTTTTCTTTTTTTTAAAAATAGATTTATTTGGGGGACTTCTGGGTTATGGTAGCTTGAACACATAATTTTGCTGTAGTCCAAAAACTCCATTAAAACTACAGAAAGAGATTTATTTTTAAGATTAAAATTTACAAGGATGGAGCAAATAGGAGAGGGAGCAAAAATTTTTAAAAATTTTGGAAGCAGAAAGGCAAGTGGATGAATGGCAACGGATGTAGTAGACCCAGGAAAGCTGAATCCCAGACTGGCCTTGGAGAAAGCTGAGAATCACCTGCTCTGATTCAGGATGCTCAAAGGCTCAGCAGTGCATAGCTGTAAGTTTGTGTATCCGGGTAGTAAGACAGAAGCAGATGTGAGTAGCAGTCCCGGTTTCTGGACTATGGATGCAAGGCACAGGTGAAGGCACAGACACGGTACTGAAAATGGGGGGAATTAATGACCATATGCAGACTGAAGACTTTTACCCACTTGACTCACTGAGTTCAGCAGTCAGGCCTTTACCCTCCAGGTAGAGGCTGGAAGAGGACACCCCAGAGAATCTGATCTGTGTAAGTAGAAAGACATAAAGATCCAGACCCTGTATCACCTAGATCACTCTACAGTGAAGGTCAAAGTCAGTGGTCCCAGCCTCAAGCTTAAGGCTTCCAATCAACTGTTCTCCCCTTCTTCTAAACATGAGCAGACCACCAGCTATGTGAGTGAGGGCAGCATCTAACACAGGCAAGCCTGAAATAAAGAGAAAGGCGACTTGTACAGGTAGAAGAAACCTAGTATTAATATCCTCAGGGAAAATATTTCTTCTATAAAAGAAAAACAGGATGCTATAAAAAAGTAATGTTTGTAAAGGATTACTAGGGAGAATGAAAGAAAAGTAATGTTTGGAAACCAAAAGAACCCCTAGATGTTAGAAAGATATCAGAAGTAAAAAAATTCAAAAGAGGGATTGGATAAGGAAATTTCCAGAAAGTAGAGCAAAAGGCAAGAGTTGAAAATAGGGAAGCAAACAGAAGAAAAAAGAGGATGAATCCTGGAGGTCCAAAAATATAACAATAAAGGTCCCAGAAAGAAAGAGAGATCAGAGAACATGAAGGAGAGAACATTCTTCAGAACCGATGGACGTGAATTTTGAGATTAACGGGTGCCAATGAGTGCCTAGTTGAGGGATAAAAAATACCTTCAATATAATTGTGAAATTTCACAATTAGGAATAAGGGAGATTCTGTAAGCTCCCAGAGAGAAAACACAGGTCGTGCATAAGGGATCAGCAACTTAGCAGCAGCACTGAAAGCTAGAAGACAATAGACAAAGCTTTAAAAAATGTGACAGACATTTATTTCCAGTCTAGATTTCTATAGCAAGCCAAATGAGAAGGTGGAGAAAAGATACTTTCAGACAGACAAATCTAAAAAAAAAAAAAAATTTTAAGTCTTTCTTCTCAGGAAGCTCCTAGATGATAGCTTCCATATAAATGAGTGAATAAGCCAAGTAAGAGGAGGGCATTGAATACAAGAGCCAGAAGATCCATTGCCGTGGAGAAGGGAAGGGAGTCTCCTGGAGAGTGTTGAAGGGAGATCCCAGGGTGACAATTATGTATCACATGTAGACGGCAATCAGTGCACATTGGAGCATCGTGACTCAGGAGATTGGTTGAGTGCTGTCATTGCCAAGCCTTTTGTACCAGTCTTTTTTAAAAATTGTGGTAAGAAACATACAACATAAAATCTAATATCCTAACCACTTTTAATTGTGCTGTTCAGTAGTGCCAAGTGTATTCACATTGTTGTGAAACAGATCTCCAGAACTCTTTCATCTTGCAAAACTGAAAGTCTGTATCCATTAAATGACGAACTCCCCATTCCCCCTCCTCTTCGCTTGGTAACCACAATTCAATTCTACTTTCTGTTTCTATGAATTTCACTACGTTAGATATCTCACATAAGTGGATTCAGACAGTATGTGTCTTTTGGTGACTGACTTATTTCACTTAGCATAAAGTCCTCAGGCTCATCCATTTTGGAACATGTGACAGATTTTCTTCCATCTTAGGGCTAAATAACATTCCATTGTATGTTTATACCACATTTCGTTTACACATTCATTCACAAATGGACATTTAGGTTGCTTCCACCTCTCAGCTGTTGTGAAAACTCTTGCTATACATGTGGGTATGCAAATATCAATTTGAGGCCCTGCTTTCAGTTATTTTGAATCTATTTGAAGAGGAATTGCTGGATCATATGGTAGTCCTATTTTTAATTTTGAAACAACCATATTGTTTTCCATAGTGGTTGCACCATTTACAATCCTACAAACAGTGCAGTGTTCTAATTTCTCCATATCTTTGCCAACATTTATTTTCTGTGGGTTTTTATTTTTAATAGTAGCCATGCTAATGAGTGCAAAGTGATATCACATTGTGGTTTTGATTTGCACTCCTTTGCTCATTAGTGATGTTGAGCACTGTGACTGTTGGTCATTTGTAGATCATCTTTGGAAAATGTATATTCAAGTTCTTTGGCCATTTTTAAATTGGGTTATTTGATTTTTTTTGCTGAGCTGTAGGAGTTCTTTATGAGTTCTAGATATTAATCCATTATCAGATATATGATTGCAAATATTCTCTGCCATTCTGTAGGTTGCCTTTTCACTCTATTGATTGTGTCCTTTGATGTATACAACTTTTAAAACTTTTAAAAATTAGATATAGTCCCATTTGTCTAATTTTGCTTTTGTTACCTGTGTTTTTGGTGTTAAATTCAAGAAATCACTGCCAAATACAATGTTATGAAGCTTTCCCCCATATTTTCTTCTAGGAGTTTTATTGTTTTGGGTCTTATGTGTAGTCTTTAATTCATTTTGAGTTAATTTTTGTAGATAGTATAAGATAAGAGTCCAAATTCATTTTTTTTTGCATGTAGATATACTGTTTTCACAGCACAATTTGTTCAAAAGACTATCCTTTTCCCATTGAGTGGTCTTGGCACCTGTGTCAAAGATCATTTGACCATCTACGTGAGAGTTTATTTCTGGGCTTTCTATTGTATTCCATTAGTCTATGTATCTGTCTTTATGTCAGTATCATACTATTTTGATTACTGTAGATTTGTAATTGTTTTAAAATCAGGAAGTGTAAGTCCTGCAACTTTGTTCTTTTCTAAAATTGTTTTGGTTATTTGCAGTCCCTTGAGGTTCCATATGAATTTTAGGATGTGTTTTTCTATTTTTGCAAAAAATACCATTGAGATTTTGATAGTATGCATTGAATCTGTAGATCACTTTGGGTAGTATGGATATTGTACTAGTCTTTTTAACTATATAAAACTACTAGTGGATGAAGTTGATCAGAATGACAGTATCAAGAAAACAAGTAGAAGATAGGAGACCCCTGGGAATTGATTGATAGATTACCTGATGGGACAAACTAGTGGAACACTGTCCTAAAAGGCCATTGAATGGAGTGGAAGAATTAGTATAATAGGTATAAAGATTCTCAAGCTAATAAAAAAAACAAGGCAATTATTAAATTCAGGAAAAACAAAACAAGAAAGGAAGCATTATCATAGCATACTGCAGTGCTTGGCTGTGATTAATATTTGCATGGACATGTAATGTAAATACTGAATATTTAGTTAATCAAAAAAGTATAATGTATTACAAAGTCATGAGAGACAAAGCCCAGTCTTAAGAGAGCTAGACTTTCACCTATCCATAATAGGACATCAATAATGAATCAAAAGTCAGCAGTATTCTTTGTTTAGAGCTGTGCTATCCAGTATGACAGTCACTAACCACATGTGAATATTGAGCTCTAGAAATGTGGCTGGTGCAAATTGAGATATGCTGTTAGTGTGAACTACTCACTGAATTTTGAAGACTTAGTTAAAAAAATTGTACAACCCCTCATAAAACATTTTTATATTGATTACATGTTGAAATTATATATTTTGAATATATTAGATTAAATAAAGGATATTATTAAAATTCATATTACCTGTTTCTTTTGATTTTTAAAAGTGTGGCTACTAGAAAATTTAAAATTAAATATGTGGCTTGCATTATACTTTTATATTTTGTATTTGCTAAAAAAAATCATTTAAATAAATAGAACCACATGTTTTCCAGAAACAACACTTCTGGCATATGTAAATGCCAGAAGACAGGGCAGCTATTAATACAATAGTGAGATCTGGATTGTTTTTAGGGAAGGCACTGGAGAACTAGGGAAGGGTGAAATGGAAAATTATGGAATTTTTTAAGGCTTTTAATATCATTTAACTTTAAAAATAAATTCATATATAGGACAGTTTTACAGACAGTTTTCTAATCTTTTTTACAGACAGTTACAGACAGTTTTCTAATCTTTTTTAAGGAATTATATAATATTCTACAATATGAAGTTATCATAATTGTTATAATTAGTCCCTCTTTTTGATGGATACTTAAGCCGTTTCCAGATTTTTTTTTTTTTGCTATTTCAAATATAGCTTTAATAAATATCTCTGAATGTAGACTTTTGCCATATTATATCTGCAAGATAAATATCCAAAAGTGGGCTTTCTGGGGCAAAGGTATATGCATTTAAAGATTTGATAGAGCTATCAAATTTCTCTTCTGAGAAATTACACTAGTTTATACTCCTACAAACCCTACCTGCGTCTCCATACTTGGATCAATGTTGAATATTGTCAGTTTTTTAGCTTCACTTTTTTGTTATTATTGATGGGTGGTGAGAATCTTGTGTATATTTGATTAGCTAGTGTTCTCTATGTGTTCATGTCCTTTGTTTGTTTTTCTTCTGGGCTACTGTCTTATAAGAATGGATAGATAAAATGATTTATAAGAGTGGACAGATAATTTCTTGATCAATTCTGAGGGCTGCTGTATACATCAGAGATGTTTGTCCTTCTAAAGAAAGACCAATCCAGAAGTGATGAAGGAGCAGGTGAGAAGAATGTTGATATCGGCCACATTTTGTATTTGGCAAAAATAGTCATTTACTTAAACAGGACCACACATGTGTCCCAGAAATAAAAAAGACCAACCAATCCTGCTAAAATCGCAGCTAATTATTAGGGTGATACAAATTGTTTTAAGGGAGAAAGTAATTTTATGGCAAGAAACAAATTGATTTTTAGTTTTTAGATCTGTGCTGCCTCTTTCCTGACCCTTGTTTAACTTCATTCTGAGTTTCTATAATTTGTCTTCAACCCCAACCTTATAAAAGTACTGTCTAATCCAGCCTGAATATTTACACACACACACATATTCCCATTTTTATAAGAAACTAAGAAATTGTTTTCCCTCTCAACACTATTCTTTCCCTTTTTTCCCTAGCAGACAGTCTTTAGGAGCAGCAGCTGCTTTGAAAACGGTGTGGACAGTTGAAAATATGCACAGTCTGTTGAGGATGCCTGCAGGTGTTAATAGTAGTTATTATTACTCTGCTGGGGGAAAGAATCCTTTCTGATAAAGCAGCAGCTGGGGATAACTTACCTACCTATCTTCTCTTATCCCCAAGCTAGTAGTAAAATAGCTCCATAAAAATAAAGAGAAAAAACATGTCATAGGATGGAGGGCTATCTGATGAATATTTGTAAGGTCAACACAGAAAGGTGATAACTAAGAATCTAAAAATAAGTCTCTCTCCATTGTTTATAGAAACACAGGACCAGAAAGCCCCCTATAATGTCATAGAGTCCATGTCTTTATCACTAGGGAGGCTTCCCCTCTGCCACCCCAGACAGGTGGTTAGGCATCCTCCTGCTCTGAAATGTGTCTGGGGGAGGGAGGGCTCCGTGACCATATTCAGAAAACCATTTGATAGTTTTTATAAGTATATATGTAAACAACTTTACATAATCATTTCTATTAAATGAGCAAGTTTTTGTAAAAAACAAACAAAAAAAGAAAAGAAAACCATTCGAGTGTCAAACCCTCCTGCAAGTCAGAAGGTTCTTGCTTTACTTAGCTGAGATGATTTCGTCTTCTGTGCTATTATGAATATGGAGAGAGACTCGATCACTCTCCATAACCTAATAATCTTCCACAGGCTTCCTGTATCACTTCTATCTTCATTCTTCGAACTAAAAGAATATTCCTCTGTGACGCATTCCCCCACAGCCGACATCGTTGAATAATTTCAAAGCTCCTTTCTGACACGAAAATTATTCTCCTTCAGTGTTGAAATTTGTGACTGAACATTCAATTATTCTAATCTAACTGGTGATAGAAATTGAAAGTGATGGTGTTTTGTTGCTGCTGAAAGACTTCATTTTTTTTTTTCCTCTCTTGCGTCCAACCTCTAACCCGCAGTTCCAGTAACTACAACATGTTTGCAGGGCTTACAATACAAATTCAACACCATTTATGACTGCTGGCATTGTGCCAGAAGCTTTCTTCTGAAGGAACCCTCCAAGATAGTATAGTCCGTTGTTACAGTAGCATTTTGTGAAGGTTAGCCAATCCAGCCACCAGAAATGTTACTGTGAAGTCAGACAGGGCTCATCCAGACGTGTGGAGGAACCTCTAACTCTAACCTCTGAAGACCACACAAAAGATCACTTGAGATTGAAGGAGCATGTACCATGGAATTTGAGCTCAATATAATTTTCCACATACTTAACGCTCACATAATTAGGTATAATACATTATTAATGATTTGCGGTAGGAATGATACCAACTCGTGTTCCTCCTGGCCTAAGGTACTGGTGAATCAGGGTCTTATTCAAAGATGGTTATGAGAATTGCCTTCCTTTCCTTCTGGCTCAGATCTCACTCTGACATTGTTGTGTTTATGCTGCCTTGTTCTTGGCCATGCTATTAATAGTCAGTGTGGGGGTGGCTGAGTTCTTGAAAGAAGAATGTCCTTCTCATCCTGTTTTTGAGCTCTTTCAAAGTGTTTTCTAGAATTTTTGCTAACTGCATTGCTAAGGAGCCTTAGTGTCCCATCAAAGGAGTCCGCAATAAGCCAATTGTCACTTGTCACTTAGAAATGGCTTCTCCTCTTGTTATTCACACTCTTCTTCTGCTCTGCTCTCTTTTCCTTCAGCAATCTGACACTGTTTTTTGTCCATTTCTTGACTGGAAAAATGCTTCCGGATTTTTTTTCCTTTTTCCTAAGAATGAGTGTTGTCCCCCCCATTACAGAACATGCTCAATAGAGAAAATTTGGAAAACACCAAAAAGCACAAGGGAAAAACTGCTCATAATTCAACTACCCAGAAGTCACCACCATTATTATTATTATTATTATTTTTTTTTGAGACAGAGTCTTACTCTGTTTCCCGGACTAGAGTGCCGTGGTGTCAGCCTAGCTCACAGCAACCTCAAACTCCTGGGCTGAAGTGATCCTTCTGCCTCAGCCTCCCAAGTAGCTGGGACTACAGGCATGCGCCACCATGCCCGGCTAATTTTTTCTATGTATTTTTAGTTGGCCAATTAATTTCTTTCTATTTTGGTAGAGACAGGGTCTTGCTCTTGCTCAGGCTGGTTTCGAACTCCTGACCTTGAGCGATCCGCCCGCCTTGGCCTCCCTGAGTGCTAGGGTTACAGGCATGAGCCACCATGCCTGGCCCCACCATTATTATTTTTATATCTATATCTCTGTCTATCTCTATCTATCTATCTGCCTAATCTTTCTAGGCATTTTAATTTATATTCCAAAAGAGCTATCATACTGTACTTCCTGTTTTATACATTTTAAAATTTGGCAATATGTTATATTTATCTTTCCATATTTTCTTGTCAAGAATATAGTCTACCCAGGAGTTTGAGGTTGTAGTGAGAGCTGTGGTTGCACTACTGCACTCTAGCCCTGATGACAGAGTGAGAACTTGCCTCAAAAAAAAAAAAAAAAAAAAGGAATATATTCTACATTATTTTTGATTAGCTTAGTAAGTTTTATTAGCTCAATTTTATAAATGTAGATTGTTTTCATTTTTTCTGTCACATGTAATATTGCAACCAATTGCAAAGATATCTTTGCACTCATTTGACATTTTCTTCAGAATAAATTCCTAGAAGTGAAATTTAGGGTCAAAGGGCATGCGCATTTTAAGACTTTGGATAAATATTGCCACATTGCCCTTCATGACAATGGTTCCAGATTGCTTTTCCACCAACAGTATATGAAAGTGTCCATTTCTCAGTATTGTGGCCAACATTGGGCACTTAACTTTTAAAATCTTTGTCAATTTGATAGGTATAATAAAATGGTATCTCAGTGTTTAATATGCTATTTCTTTGCTTGTGATTCTAAATATATTTACATGTGTTGCATGGTCAGATATACTTTTTGGTGATTTGCTTCCTTAAGTTTTTGGTGCTTTGTCTATGTTGTTCATCTTTTTCTCAATTTCTTTGTGTGAGTACAGAAACTCCACTAACTCACCGGCAACATGGCAGAGTGGTTATCAGCCGGGAGCCACGCTGCCTGGGCCCAAACCCCACTCTACCTCTTACTAGCTATATGACCCTGGGTGAGTTACTTAGCCTTTCTATGCCTCAGTTTTCTCATCTGTAAAATGAAGAATCATGCCTACCTCAGAGGGTTGTTGTGAAGATTAAATAAGTTAACATATGCAAAGCATTTTAAACAGTATATGTGTATAACTGCTAAATAGTATGAGTTATTATATATACTTAAGATACTCTCTATATAGTAAGGTCATTGACTCTTTGTCATCTATGCTGTAAGAACTTTCCCCTATTTTTCTTTGTTTTGTGTATTGCTTTTTGACCTATAAAACCAAATTTATCAATTTGTTTCTGCCATGGTATAATACATGTAAAGTCCTTTCTTTTTCTAGTATTAGGCAAATGATCTGTTTTCATTTAGAGTTTTGTTTGCTTTTTCATTTTAAAAAATATGACTATTCGCTCATCCCTGCAAGGTCTGAGACAGAGTCTCCCTTTGTCACCCAGGGCTAGAGTGCAGTGGCGTCGTCATAGCTCACTGCAACATCAAACTCCTGGGCTCAAGCAATGCTCCTGTCTCAGCCTCCCCAGTAGCTGTGCACCAACACACCCAGCTAAGGTTTTCTATTTTTAGTAGAGATGGGGTCTCACTCTTGCTCAGGCTGGTCTCGAATTCCTGACCTTAAGTGATCCTCTAGCCTTGGCCTCCCAGGGTGCTAGAATTACATGTGTGAGCCACAGTGTGCAGCCTAAAAAAAAATTTGACTATTGAATTGACATGGAATTAATTCTGATAAATAGATTGAACTTAAGACATCAACATTAAAATTCTATACTGTTTTTTAAGAGAAATCCCAATCCTCTTCATTAAATAATCCTCATCTTCCTATTTATTTAAAATGCCACCTTTATTATATGGCTAGTATTTATGCATATTTGTCAGTTTCTGGACATTCTGTTCCATTTCACTGAGCTCACTATGTCTCCTAATACCAGCACCACATTGTTTAAATTATTATAGCTTTAAAATGTATCTTACTGTCTGGCAGTGAAGGTGCTTCCTTTGTTAATAGTCATTTTCATTATTTTCTTAGCTATCACATCTCATTAACTTTGGAATAATTTTTTCAAATTTCAGAAAACATTTTAAAAATTCTAATTGGAGCTGCATAAAATGTACAGACTATTATGGAGTGAATTGACATTTTACAAGGCTGACTTTTCTCATTCAATAAGTTAATTTATGTCTATTTCTCAGATGTTTTACATATTTCAGCAAAATTTGGGTTTTTTTTCCGACCGAGATTTATCTTTTTTAAAAAATTGTGGTACAAAACATAAAAAATTTTGATTTTCAAAGAAATGTGCAGGTTCTATATATTTCCTTTTAGATTCATTCCTATGTATTTTATTTGTTGTGCTTTGGGAATAGAATATTTTTCCTTTATATGTAAAATTTGTTGTTATTAAAATTTACATTATAATGAAAGAAAACCTCTTGTATATTTTCTAACTGTTTGCCTTACTAAACTGTCCTATTTGTAATAATAGATGTTACTTGATGCGAGTTTTACTAGTAACCACATCATTCAAATATTTCTTGGCCTCTTTTATGACATTTATACTTTTTTTCGTGTCCCATTACTTCTCAAACATCTAGAATGTTAAATACTTGCAGTGGTTCTAAACATTATTGTCTCACTTCATTTTTTACTAGAAATATTGGCTGTTGATGGGAGGCAACTGTTCCATGTTTGGTGTTATAATTAAGAGCAGATTTGTCACTGAACAAAATCACGAAGACTTTGTCACTTCCTGTGTAAAATCATTCCATATCCCTTGTGGATGTGATTGATCAAGGGTGGATCTGTTTACTGTTTTGTGTCCAGCATGACTTCATCTGTATGATCTGATATAATTCTCCTAAATCCTATGAAGTAGATATTGTTATCCCTATTTTCAGAGGAAGAAACCAAAATTCAGGAGAATATACAAATTGCTTAATCCCCAGTAACACAGCCACCACATGACAGCAGTGACATTTGAGCTAATTTTACTTGATTTTTTCCCTTGATGTTTTATAAACTGAAAGAAACAGTGGGAGTTGAAAATTTCATTGCTCTGTGAAATCTAAAAGGAATATGAAGAAATATAGTTTTAATTCAGTAGCTCTCAAATTTTAATGTTCATAAGAATCACCTGGAGTGCCTTTAAAAATACAGATTGGCCAGGTGCGGTGGCTAATGCCTGTAATCCTAGCACTTTGGGAGGCCGAGGCAGGAGGATCATTTAAGGCCAGGAGTTCGAGACCAACCTGGGCAACATAGCAAGATCCCATCTCTGCAAAAAACAAAATAAAAATATAGATTCTTGAGCCCTATTTTCAGAAATTCCAATTCATAGGGGTTGGGGAGGGGCCTGGAGATCCGTAGTTTTGAAAGAAGTCCACAAATCTCCCTTTAAGAACAACAGTTTACTGTGTAACTAGGGCTATTACTCCAGTCAAACATAACTCATAACTATTTGGGATATAGAAATTCTGCTCAGAGCTAATATAACAAGGCATTCCTGTTAGTTGTTCTAAGGTACTATTCTTTTTTTTTGAGACAGAGTCTCACTCTGTTGCCCAGGCTAGAGTGCCGTGGCGTCAGCCTAGCTTACAGCAACCTCAAACTCCTGGGCTCAAGCCATGCTCCTGCCTCAGCCTCCCAAATAGAGGGGACTACAGGCATGCGTCACCATACCCGGCTAATTTTTTCTATATATATTTTTAGTTGTCCAGCTAATTTCTTTGTATTTTCGTAGAGACGGGGTCTCGCTCTTGCTCAGGCTGGTCTCGAACTCCTGAGCTCAAATGATCCAACCACTTCGGCCTCCCAGAGTGCTAGGATTACATAAGGTACCATTCTTATACAGTATAATCCTGCTAGATTAATCACTAGGCCAATTCAGTTTGTTTAAATTGAGGAAGAAGAAACTCTGCATGAGTTGGAAAAGCAAATCTTTTATTGAATAGGATTTTGCTGACAGCCTCTGTGATGTTGAGTGAATACATTTTTAAATGTTTTGCAAGACCCTGCATTTATTTTATTCAAAAGTAGTTAAGGCATTTCTCCAAGTTTTTGTTCGTTTTCTATTATTGCTTCAACTAAGTCCTTATCTGGAATTCTTTCTTTTCCACATGGTGTAAGTGAATGAATTTGGGTGCTTTTAAAAGAAATTAAGTATTTTTTGTTATCAGATTATATTATAAAGCGTATAAATCACTGCGTCTTCAGTTTAATCAGGAAGAAATGCTTTGTGTTTAAATCTAGGACACATTTATGATAGTGACGTTAAGCAGACATGTGAAACATGTGAAAATGTTTTACATGTGAAAATGATTGACCACTTGATTTTAATCAATTACTTGATCTTGGTAATTAAAGTACTTGGTACTTTAATCAATTACTGTGCTATTTTGTACTATGATTTTCCTATTAAAGAATGACCTTTACATACATATTAGGTTTAACTTCCCTATCCATGTCCCACATTTTCAAATATTAAATAAAAGTGCCCAGAATTTCTAAGATTATGGGTGGATATAGATTTTATTATGGTTTTTATAAAGTAGCCCCAAGGAGATGCTGACAGCAAAGGTTTTTCACCCTGGTGGGGCCTCATGGAAGGATATTTTCATGTACTTCAAAGGACATCTAAAAAAAAATCTCCAAATACAATGTATCTTAATTCATAGAAGCTGGAAAACAGGCTGCAAAGGAGGCTATGAAATCAACCCCTGACATAGTGCCCTGTTGTAGAGGGGCTGGAACAACTGAGACTGAGCTCTTTAGGAGACCCTTGGGTACTGATGAGTTGACCCAGACACTATCACAGATAGGTGCCTAGATGGTGCAATTCCAGTTTTCCAAATAGCTATCAGATCTAGTTCCTTGATGCCTAAAGTTCACCCTTAGAGATAACCTTCCCTCATGATGCTGCCCTCTTTTCACAATTCCCTGGGGAGATGGTTTGATTAGTCTCTGATTCCTTGATTTATCAGAATGATTTCTGCCCTGATGAGACCAACAAGGAGGGAGGTAGTGAAGGATGAAGAGCTGAAGAGGGGAAAGAGCCCAAAGAACATATGAGAAGACCATGCTGAGCTTGACAAATTTCTCCCAGCCAGACTCTTGGGAGTTGCTGTCTCCTCTGCTCGCCACCCTTGACTCTGCTATTCTGTGTCCCTTGAAACAGATGGTCATCTATGAAAACTCATATGAATTCCTAGAAGAAATTTTTACAGATCAATTAAGCTTCTGATTCCTATCTAGGCACATGTAGATTCTGGTTTCCACTGGGGCCACTTAGAAACTTTGGAAAACAACATTCTTTGCAGGGGAGTGGGTGTGATTATGATGATAATGGTGGTGGTGATGTTGATGATGCTTCCTGAATCACACTCTGTTTGATACAGTAAAACTTGGGACACTCCACCCACGATAACATGACATCTAATATAATACAATTGCCAATTGGCTCCCACCCTCATTTCAACCCTACTTCTTTGGAATGTGGGCTCATTTTAGTGTTTATCTTTTGGGAAGGGGCTAGAAAGTGACTTCCTTCTGATCATTTGATACTTGCTCAGTTCGTTTATAAGTCAATTCCCTAAACATCTAATAAATACAAATGTTTTTAAATTTTAAAATATTATTTTCCAATAACCTTTTAGTGTCACAGTTCCGTATTTTCCAGCATTAAAATTTTGGATCCCACTTATTCTACTATGACATAGTTTAATTTACTTAAAAAAAAATTGTAACCTGATGTTTTCTTTAGAATTTAGACCCTCCCCTGCTATCTACCTTCTTTTCTTTTCTTTCTTCTTTTCATTCATTGAACCCTCATTTCCCCCCAGGCATTGTGAGGGGCACTGTCCTTAAGGAACTCCTCATTGGTTGTGGGGAAGTTGGGGGTGTCTAGCTAATTTGTTAGTGTTGGATAGCACGGAGGCAAACCAGAAGGTGACCTAACACTAACAATTCTCCCTTCCCTCTCAAGAATATAACACTAACCTTTAACTTTCCATTTTCACTTAATTCCATTTTTTCAGGGAGTACCCTATACTCTGTATCAATTACTTCAGGTTTCCCTTGTCTCTCATCAAAAACCATTTGTGAATCACTTGAGTGGTTTGCTATCATCTCAAGCTTCCATCTCATCCCTTGGCTCCTTCCCCAGATGCTTTAAGGTCTTTGACATCTAGAACTACTCCTCCTGCTCTCTTCTTGGGGGACCCTTAGTGACCACGTAGTGGATGCTTCTAATGTTCCATTCTCTTGGAGACCTCAGTTCTAATGATCTTCACTTCCTTTCCATGGCAGCCTCTCACACCAACAGCCCTACCTTGGGTTTTGTCATCTAGCCGGGCTACTTCATCTTGGTGACACCCACCCTGAGCTCGGCTTTATCATTCCCTTTTTCACTACATTAGCTCTTGGATCTCACGGGATTCTCCAGTTCCTTCTGCTTGCCTGGATTTCCAGTGGATTAGTCCTATTTTGATTTCATTTTCTTTCCTGGGCAACATAGACCTTATTGTGTACCCATCTGTTGTGTGTATGTCTGTGTGTGGGGTGGGGGTGGAGAATGGAGAATGTATGCCATATTTAATTTGTTTCAGATTACCTATTTTTATTGATATGGAATTTACATATAGTAAAGCTCACAAGTCTTAGATGTTCAGCCTGAAGAATTTTTACATATGTAATTAACTATTTAACCACCACTGAGATCAAGATATAGAACATTTCTATTACCCCATACAACTTGATCCAACTCCTTTCCAGTCAATAACTGCCTTCCAGATGCAAATACCATCACAATTTCTAATAATCGAGATCAGATTTTGCCAATTCTATGAATGAAGAAGTCTCTACATCATAGAAATCAAGGCTTAAATAAATTATATGTTCATCATGTGATGACAACTGAGGTTTTAAATGTGTTCCATTAGCTACATGTGCATGTGTGTGCATGCACACACACATGACTCTTGTAATAAAGGGGGAAAATCCCTTTTCCCATATGTCATGAAGATCTTTGTCTTTTCCCCTGTTGTCTGTCCCTGGAGATTCACCTCTACCACTCTTGACATCATGTGTCCTTTAGCTCAATGTCTTGATATTCACACCCCTCTGCCCCCACCCCCAACATATGCAGCTCCAGAAAAGGGAAATAGTCCTTGTGTGTCTTTTCCCAACTCTACCCTTACAGAGTAATGCAACTGGGCCCACGCAAAGACACGTATGCAAACAGTGCCACATAGCTGTAGGGCAAGCATGCTATACCTTGATTTGAGCAGACAAAGAATCATAGTTTGCTGCAATTTTTTACTGTGACTACTACGTTAAGCCCTCAAATATAGCAATGTACAAGATATTATTGGTCCAATTTTTCCACACTTATGTTGTATGAAAGAGAAGAAGCAATGTCAGGATTCAAAGGAGGAGTCAATCACATTTATTGTTTGTCTCAATGTCTTTGTAGTCTCCAGGTGACTTCTTTGTGTGTTTCCATGAATCTATCCTGGGCTCTCTTTTCTTCTCCCCCAACTCAGGGAGAGCCCTGGGGAATTCCATCATTGTCTGCTGTGGCTTCAGCCACCACATCTCTATGGGTATGACTGCCACACATGTTCATCCCAACCTAACTTTGGAGGGAGCCCTTGACCCTTCCTGGATATCTCTACTTGCATGTCCCATGGCATCTCCAAGTCACCAGGTCCCAGACTGGACTCAGACCCTCTTCTCCTCCAAATATGCTCACTCTCCTCTAGTCTATGTGTTGATGAGGTGAAGTCTCCCCTCACCCTCACCAGCAACTTCAGCTTCATCAAATTCTCCTTGATCTGTTCCTTTCTCTCCACCTGCATGGTCACTGCCCAGTTCAGACCCCATCACAGCCTGCCGGGTCTTGCCTCAAATCCTCCCTGTACATTTCCCTTCATCTGCTCTGTTCCTACTGCTGGGCATGGGGATGAGGGTGAAGGTGGGGAGTGTGATCTTTCTGACACAAGATCTAATCATGTCATTCTCTGATTCAAAATATTTCACTGGGGGTGCGGTGGGGTGGGGTGGGGAGATGTTGGTCAAAGGATACAAAATTCCAGTTAGGTAGGTGGAATAAGTTCAGGAAATCTCTGGTACAACACAGTGACTGTAGTCAATAAAAACATATTGTTTTCTTGAAAATTGCAAAGATTTTGTGTTCTCACCACAAAAAATGGTAAGTATGTGAGGTAATGCATATGTTAATTAGCTCAATTTAGCCATTCCACAGTGGACACATATTTCAAAACATCATATACATGAAATATATATAATTTTTATTTGTCAATTAAAATAAAATTAATTAATTAAACAAAACAAAACAAACATCCCAAATTGCTTCAGTGGTTACTCATTTCAACCTCTTAATCTGACATGCAAACCTTTCATAATCTGGCCCCTGACTACTTGACCAGCCTTATTACCTTGCCACTCTCTCTTCAAACTTTGAGCATCAGTAATGCTGAACTATCAGACATTCGTACATCTGATATGAATATGCCATATGCTATGCCCTTGTCCTGCTGTTTAATTTTCCTGAAATGCTCTTTTCCTAACTCTTCCTGTCTACCTAGGAAGAGTGGAGCAGCCTCGGTGCTACTTCCTTTATGAACTCTTCCATGACTCCCTCTCCCTTAAGCATAGGGTGCTCAGTCTTGCAGACACAAGGAATGAATTCTGCAAACAACATGCGTGATCTTGAAAGCAGCTCCAGGGAGGCAAGTGTCTTCTGGATTGTAATTGTCCACACCCTCTATCTCGCACTTATCTATAAATTCCCAGAAGACAGAGCTTTGCACAGAGGAGATGCCCAGTGTCCATTTGTTAAATGAATAAATGATTGAAGAAAAAAAGAAAGAAAGAAAGAAAGAAAGAAAGAAAGAAAGAAAGAAAGAAAGAAAGAAAGAAAGAAGCATCATGCTGGGTACTTTGCAAAAGTGGGACACCATTTCTACCCTCTTTAGACTTTGGAAAGAATGATGAAGGCTGGAAGGTAAACGAACAAGCAATAAATAGCTATTCTTTGGGAAATATTTGCCTTCAGTGAGTGTGTGGTGGGGTAAGACTCCTGGAAACCACCTTCTCTTTCTGATTAATCAGTGGAAACGTGACCACCAAGCTGGGGCTTCAGAAACTGGGGTGAGGAAGCCTGCTCATAGGGTGAGGAAGGGTTTTCCAGGAATTTGGGTGTGTTTTTGCAAGAGGCTCCTGTGCGTGAGCAGAACATTGCTAGGAAGGCAGTTACAGCAGACTTGCCCCAAACGGTGGCAAGATCAAGAGAAGAGAAGTGAGATAAGCAATGAGACGGTGAAATAATTCTGGGCTTAATGATTGAGAGGCAGAGCACACATTGCTCACGCCAAGTTCCTTTCAAGTTTGCTCAGATATTCCCCCTTGGGGATTACATCGAATTCATCTGTCATATCTTAAGGGCTAACCTATTATAATTGCCAACTAATTGATTTCTGTCCTTTCCCCGGGGCCACTGGGGACAGAAATTATGTCAGGAAGGAATGTAAATTACAATATTTGAGACAATTTTGGTAGAGGTCATTTGATGTCATCTCTAAGGTTTTCATTGTTCTCTTCTGGGATGGAGGCAGGTTATAAGTGCACACACATGTTCAAACGTGTGTGCTCAGCTTACACAAAGCTTACAAAATTTGCAGACTTCCTAATGGTAGCTCCCTATAATAGAAGAAGTATTTTTATGATTTCTTGCCTTAAGTTTAAGTCTTTTATCCATCTTGAGTTAATTTTTATATATGGCAAGTGGTCCTGTTTCATCCTTCTGCTTGTGGATATCCAGTTTTCCCAGCACCATTTATTGAATAGGGCTTCTTTCCCTAGTGTATGTTGTTTTCTTTTTTGTCAAAGATAAGTTGGTTATAGGTATATGGTTTTATTTCTAGGTTCTCTATTTTGTCTCACTGGTCTATGTCTGTACTTTTATACCAGTACCATGCTATTTTGGTTACTATAGCCTCGTAGTATAATTTGAAGCCTGGTAATGTAAATGTTTCCAGATTTGTTCTTTTTGCTTAAGATTGCTTTCACTATTTGGGCTCTTTTGGTTTCAAATGAAGTGTAGAATTATTTTTTCTAGATTTGAGAAATAAGACATTGGTATTTTGATGGGAATTGTGTTGAATCTGTAAATCACTTTGGGCAGTATGGACATTTTAATAATGTTGATTCTACCAATCCATGAGCATGAAATGTTTTTCTCTTTGTTTGTGTCATCTGCAATTTCTTTTCCCGGTGTTCTGTAGTTCTCCTTATAGAGGTATTTCTCCTCCTTGGTTAAGTATATTCATAGGTATTTTATTTTCTTCATAACTATTGTGAATGGCATTGAGTCTTTGATTTGACTCTCAACTTGACTGTTATTAGTATATAGAGATACTACCGATTTGTGTACATTAATTTTGTAACCTGAGACTTTGCTGAATTTATTTATCTATTGTAGGATTGTTTTGGTGGAGTCTTTAGGATTTTCTAGGTACAAGATCATATTGTCTGTGAAAAGAGGTAGTTTGACCTCCTTTTTCATGATTTGGATACCCTTTATTTCTTTCTCTTGCCTGATTGCTCTGGCTGAGACTTCCAGTACCATGTTGAATAGGAGTGGCAAAAGGGGCACCCTTTTCTTATTCCAGTTTTTAGGGGGAATTCTTTCAACTTTTCCCCATTCAGTGTGATATTGGCTGTGGGTTTGTCATATATGGCTTTTATTATTTTGAAGTATGTTCATTCTATGCCTAGTTTTTTGTGTTGCTATCATGAAAGGGTGCTAGATTTTGTCAAATGCTTTTTCTGAATCTATTGAGAAGATCACCCAGTTGATCATGTGAATTATCTTTGTAAATGTGCTATTGAGTTCAGTGTGCTACTTCTAGACATTGGCCTAGACAAAGAATTTATTACTAAAACCCAAAAGGCAAATATATTATAGCAACAACAAAAGTAAGTACATGGGACTTGATTAAATTAAAAAGTTTCTTGCTGGGTGTGGTGGCTCACTCCTGTAATCCTAGCACTCTGGGAGGCTGAGGCAGGGAGATCACTTGATGCCAGAAGTTTGAGACCAGCCTGAACAAGAGTGAGATCCCATCTTTACAAAAAGGCAAAAAAATTAGCCAGGTGTGGTGGCATGCACCTGTAGTAGTCCCAGTTATTCGGGAGGTCAAAGCAGGAGAATTGCTTGAGCCCAGGGGTTTGAGGTGTTAGTGAGCTATGATGATGCTACTTCAGTCTAGTGTGGCAATCAACAGAGTAAATAGACAACCTACAGAATGGGGGAAAATATTTGCAAACTGTACAACTGATAAAGAGCTAATATCCAGAATCTACAAAGAACTCAAATAAATCAGCAAGAGAAAACAAACAACCCCATTTAAAAGTGGGCAAAAAACATGAACAGAAGTTTTTCAAAAGAAGATAGACAAATGGCCAACAAACATATGAAAAAATGTTCAACATCACTAATCATCAGGGAAATGCAAATTAAAACCACAACAAGGTACTCCCTTATCCCTGTCAGAATGACCATTATTAAAAAGTAAAAAAACAACAAACGCTGGCGTTGATACAGAGAGAAAGGAAAGCTCACATACTGTTGGTGGGCCAGGAAATTAGCACAACCTCTATAGAAAACAGAAATAAATGTAGACTTACCATTTGATCCAACAGTCCCACTGTGAGTATCTACACAAAGAGAAGAAGTCATTTTATCAAAAAGACACCTGCACTAGAATGTTTATCACAACACAATTCACAACTGCACTGATGTGGAATCAAAGTAAGTGTCCATCAATTCATGAGTGAATTAAGAAAATGTGGTATATATACGCCATGGAGTACTACACAGCCATAAAAAGTGATGAAATAATGTATGCAGCAACCTGGGTGGAACTGGAGAATATTATACTAAGCAAAATGTCTCAGGAATGGAAAAACAAACACTACATGTACTCTCTAATATTTGGGAGCTAATCGATGAGCACATATGGGCACAAAGAGATGTAAAAGTCATTGGAAATCAAGAAGGAGGGAGGAGTAAAAACTTATCTATTGGGTACACTATTTGCATGATGGTCACACTAAAAGCCCTGACTTAAGCATTATAAAAACTGTCCATGTAACAAAAACATTTTTACTCCCTTAACATTTTGAAATAAAAAAAGAAGAAGTAGGTGGGGATTAGAGAAGTTTAATGACTTGCCTTTGGTCACAAAGTAACTTTGGACAAGTTACTTAAATATTTCTGGGCCTCAGTTTTCTCACCTCTAAAATGGGGATGATATAGGACTGGATTTTATAGTTATCTCTCCAAATTCTATTCTGCTAATGTTCCACTGTGTAGCAGCTACCTTTTAAAAAAACAAAGTAGTTCTCAACTTCTGCGGTCGTTAATCCCCAAAGGTATTTGAAAATGTGTGGGGACGTTTCTTGGTTGTCACAATGACTGGAGGGGGACACTCCTGACATTTAGTGGGATAGATCCACACTTGTTCCTGGACTAAGTCCTGATGGGCCTAAGTTAATCTGGATAACCCTTCTCTTTTGCCATGGTGCGGGATGGATGTATTCTTTTCTTCTTAAGGTGGAAAACTGTGAAGGAGCCATAGGATAAGTCATAAAGAAACATTAGCAAGTGGTATCACTGGTGGGAGATGAAGTCTGGCCCTTAATCATACTTTGCCTTGTATTGTTTCCTACTGTTTCTGATAGGTTCATCTTATCCACTCCAACTGGACTAGAAGCTCTTTGAGAGAGAGAGACCACATCTTAAAATTCCTTTTTTCCCTCTCACAGCATCAAGTCCAAAGCTTTGTGCAAAAAATCTCAATCAATTACTGCTGAGTTGAATTAAATAGGTTTGGAGGTTAGGATCTCGCCCAGAAGTGTAGGTTTAGAAGAAAATTTCTAGTTCCTACAGGCACTGGTGGACTGAGCAGCCGAAGTACAGTTGGGTTGGATGAGTAATTTCTTGGAATCTCAGGGTTTGAAGGGCTCCTAAAAGTTCTGGGACATGCCACTTGCCCACCTGTGCAGCAGTTCTGGGTACCATCTTTTTAAAGGGTCATAGTGATTTTCAACCAGCGACAGTAAACCTCCCCATTCACCCAAAAGGTTTTTGGAAATGTGGTGGAGGGCATTTTGAGTTGTCACAGGAGTAGGGGGGACTGATGGCTCTTAGTGGGCAGTGGCCTTGGCATTTAAATGATTTCAAAGCACAGGAAATTCCTTCACAATTAAAAATTGTGAAGGATTTCACACTATTACAAATGTTCGTAGCAGTCCCTGTGACAAACACTGCAAAACTGGAGCTCATTCATAGAAGAGTGACCAAGTGATAGTCACCAGTAGTTTATAGATGAGACATATTTCAATACAATATAGAAAGCTACTTTATTCTTCTTGAAGCCTTATTTTCCCCCATAAATATTAACAGTTAACAGAAAATTTCTATACATGTCTGAACATATATTTGTATGTTTTAAAATTTTTAAACAAAAGAGATTATATTGTCTAATGTTCTGCAACTTGCCTTTTCACTTTATAATATTCCTTTGATATATTTATAAATCATCAGGTGTGATGTTGATAAAAATAATAATTCCTAATATTTATTAGCAATTAACCAGGCATTTAGCTATAAACCAGGCATTGCCTAATTGCTTTCTATATAATAACTCATTCAATTCTCACAACAGCCCTTTGAGATTTGTTCTGTTGTTAGCCTCTGGAGCAGATTGGCCAGAGGGTGCCCCCTGAAATGGTATCTGCCCCTCGGGGTTCACATCCTCATGTAATTCTTTCCGCTTGAGTGTGGGTAGGACCTGTGACTTTCTTCTAACTAATAGAATAAGCAAAGGTGATGAGTGTCACTCTCATGATTATACAAGTCATTATACAGGTCTCTATAATGTTAGCTGACTAGCTTTAAAGTATTTTTCCTCTGTAGAGGATAAAACACAGTCTTCGGACAGAGAATTCAAGCATAGGTGAGGGCAGTGTCAGAGGTATTATCTAAAAACATCCTTGGGCTCTTAGACTTCTGTCAGCCAGCCCTCCAACTTTCAAAGAGAACAGAAGAGTATACTCTGGCATACCTGACCAGCTCAAGAAGAAACACCTGATGTTTCTAAAGTTGGAGGTTCCCTAGCAAACAACCCAGCTAGATTACCTTACAGTGTAACCAAAATTGGACAGGCCACATTCAAAGGTCAGAGCTTCCTTAGCTTTTTAATCCCTTTATTAAAGAGCAGACAACCAAGGCATATCAGATCACTGTGAACAGCCTCAAATGAAAGATAGAGACCAAAACAGTCAAATAAATACCTGAAATACCTGGAGAAAGCTAACTTGGGGTGGTGGGGGGTGGGGAGATTATGCAAGGAGAAGAAACCTTCAAGAAAAATAATTATTAATACTTTTGGAGAGAGAAAATAAAATATTTTAACTGAAAAATGAAAATAGGAAGCTAGAACACACAACTAAGAACAAAAAGAAATTAGGAATTAATAACAACATCAAAAATGAATATTTGAATAGAAGGGTTGGAAGAGAATGTTGAGGAAACAGCTCAGACATTAGAATAGAAAGAAAAGAGATACAAAACAGGAAAGGAACAAGTAAGACAAAATAATTAGAAGTTCAGTCCAGGAAGTACAGTATTTGAATAAGAGTGTTTGAAAGAGGAAACAGAGAAAACTAAAGGGAAGAAATATCAACAAAGTAATTCAAGTGCATTTCCCAGAACTGGAAAACATGATTTCCTGACTGAAATTGCCTATTGAACACCTCCCACAACAGAAGAAAATAGACCCATACCCAAGACCACATTGTGAAATTTCAGAACACTTAAGACAAGGAGATACTAAAAGCTTCAAGGAGGACAAGACAGGTCATATACAAAGAACCAGCTATCAGAATGACTCTAGACTTGTCAACAGCGACACTAGAAGCTAGAATACAATTTTGAATCAAGTATAAGGTAGAATAAAGACAAATTTAGTCTGGAAAAGATTCAAAAATTTACCTCCCACACAACCTTTCTCAAGAAGCTACTCTTTAGCACCACTAAAACAATGGAGAAAACCAAACCGAAAAACAGAAGGACAGGAGATATAGGAGAGTGGGGAAAGGTGAAGGGCATCTCCAGGTGTTGGTAAAGGGAAGTTCCCAGATGGCGCCTCAGCACAAGGCTTGCAGGGTAAGCAGTCCACATTAGAATGAGCCAGGAGGCTCTGAGAGAGGCTTGTTCAAAAAGGTGAAATGGCTAGAATATCACTGTCTGAATGTCTTGAGAAGAAATCCAGACATTTGGCAGAAAATTAGGGGTTTGAACTAACTGCTGATAAGTACATAGAAAACCAAGCAAAGGCAAAAAGCAAGACGTTTTATTCATTTCAGGGAAAACACCGAGTTGTATAGGAAAGGGAAAATAATCATGGTTTACATCGGGACGCAGCTTTAAATAATGTTTATGTGGTATAATAACGTGAACACAAAATACTGATCTTACCAAAATCGCTACATAAACTATATTGGAATAACAAAGAGATGTAGAGGGTGTGTATGTGTGTTGCAGGTGGAGAAAGAAACAACAAAATCTTCATCTAACATTGTGTATAGTTAATGGAGAAAGCCTAGTACTGAAAAGTCAAGAAATAGCAACACAAGCATGTTATTTTGAAATATAGACGTATATCTTTCTAAAAGAATTACTTAAAAAATTAAAAGTGAATGTCTGAAGGAAAGGACTTTTGTTGTTCTTAATGAATCTTACAGAACTATTCAGACTTCTTCAACTGTGTGCATGTGTGACTCTGACAAAAAAAAAAAAAGTGTGCTGTTGGGTGTTTTGTCTCTGGAATGTTTGAGAAGACCTTTCAGGAGGGTGCTGTGAAGATGATCCAAGTGTCCTCAGGGTGATGAGATGAAATCTCTTTACAGTTTCTTCTACCCCTGGAGCTTGATGAGCTTGTGATTTTCAATAATGGTGCTATTTCCAAAGAAGTTGATTTCTCATGGAATTCTGGAAAAGCTCTTCCTTAAATTAAAATATAGCTTCAAATAATCTCTACTGTTGGTCCTGGTTTTGCTTTCTGGGACATGAAAAACAAGTTCAGTCCCTCCTCTTTATCATCCCCCTTCAAGCATGATGAGACTATCACCATCAAAAAACGATTCCTATTTCTCACACCCACTTTCATGGTTTTTAGACTCCTCATATCCTATTCAACTTCCTGTGATTACATCCCACTTCTGAAGTGTGTGTGTGCATGTGTGCACGCACGGGTGCTGGAAACAGAACAGAATATTCCAGCTGTAGCCTGACCACAGAACATCTCCTCCTTGGCTATAAAGCTTGTCTGTTAAGAACAGAGGCTCTAGAGGCAACCAGCCTGGGTTTAGAGCCAACTTTGACACTTTTCTAGCTGTGGGATTTGGAGTGAGTTATATAATCTCAGTGCTCACCAGAGTCTTTGTTTATGCAGTAGAGACAATGTCAATATTTTCCTAAGGGGATTGTTGTGAGGATTAAGCAATATGATACGTGCCCAGCACTTAAAACAGCGAATGACACATAGTAGGTGTTTAATGAATGTTAGCTATTATTAATCTCTTTCCTAGAATTTTCTATCAAAGTAGTTCAAGAAACCCATTAATATTTTTGACAGCTTGTTTCAATTAATCAATGACTCCATCAAATAACAAACATCAGATGACAAACATCTGCTGAGCTCCCACTCTGTGGGGCAGATTCTGGCAAAGAGGGGAATAAAACTAGCCCCTTATCTGAAGGAATTGATAGTCCATCACCATGTTGACTCATTGCAAGAACTAAACTCCTTTATACTGGTTTTCCCATTTTGAAAAAAATATAACATATTTTAAGAAAATCAATCATTTTATCAATGGTATACATCATTTAAAAAGTTGAATAATATTAAAAGTTTATAACAAAACACGACGGTTCCCTGCATCCTTTCTCACACTCTTACATTGTCCCTTCCTAGAGACAACCACTTTTGATTCTTTTGGCCATTTCTTCTGGTGTATACATCTCAGTATTTGAAGGTAATATGCGTAGAACTGTGACTTTTAGACATAATTGCCTATTGGGATAGATGAGCATCTAAATCTTACACCACCCTCCCCTCTGTTCGCGTGCCCACCTCCCAAGGCAATACAATTTTTGATTAAATAAACTTCTGTGTTTATATAACTTGTTTACGCAAATACAATTTCCAGTTGAGCATTGTGGACTATGGTGGTTTCTTTTCTTCTTGTTTTTCCTGAAATAGTTGCCTTTTCCCCCCCATTTGCTTAATTTTCTTTGTACCCACCTTCTAACAGACAGAGCAACATTAGGTGGTCTATCACTCCCTTTTTTCTCTTCAGTAGAGCCTACCCCCCACCCCTATCCCTTTCCTCCTTTCCAGGTTGAGGGCTCTCTAGCTGTTGCAGAGCTGTCATCTTGAGACTTTCCTTCACTATCAACCTTGGAGTTCCCTATGTTTTTTTCCCAAGTTAGATCTCTCATTTCTTTCTCTTTTTTGGCTTACTCTCTTGTTTTGGCAGAGAATATCTTCCAGTAGCCAGGTTAAAAAGGATCTTCCCGGCTAGTCATGGTGCTTCCTGCCTGTAATCCCAGTACTTTGAGAGGCCAAGGTGGGAAGATTGCATGAAGCCAGGAGTTCAAGACCATCCTGAAGAACATACTGAGACTCTGTCTTTACAAATTATTTAAAAAAAAAATCAGCTGGGTGGGGTGATGTGCACCTGTAGTCCCAGCTACTTGGGAGGCTGAGGCAGGAGGATCACCTGAGCCCAAGAGTTTGAGGTCAAATTATATCTTTGTTTGTCTTTAAAGCAACCTCTGGCATGCTTTAAGAAAGAAAAATTTTGTGTGATTTACTTTTTAACATTCTGTCCTGGCATGCTCTTATGATATCAGAATCACCCAGATTAATGATAGCCGGTGTGCATACTCTGTAATATTTTCCTCACACTGTGTCCAATTCAATACTATTGTCGCTGCAGTCATGGACACCAATTTTGGCCAACAAGTCATAGTACTCTATTTCAGATTTCCCCAAAGCTGGGTAGTTGTTGGCAAAGATAACCGATTTTGCTTTGCCATGTCTGATTATCTTCAGAGTCTGCTTGTACCCCAGCACATACTTTCCGCTTTCATAACCAGTTGAAGCCTAGTGTTGATCAGCTCCAGTGACTTTTTGGTCTTCTTTGTGGCTGCCATCTTCCTGTCTTAGATGTGAGGTGACCCCTAACCAAGAGCAGCCACCCAGTTGGCCCGGGAGTGAGAAAGCTGCTGGAATTATTTTATTGATGGTTTCCTCCCCTTGGTTTTCTGTTCATTCTTTTGGAGACTCTTGTCAATCAGGTATTGAAACTCCTGGATTGGTTCTCTAATTTCTTCCTTTTTTCTTTCCTGTTTTTTTCCTCTGTCATTTTACTCTCCTGTCTAGGAGAATACTTCAACTCCATTTTCTGATCCTTCTTTTGAGTTTTTCATTATTACCAACATGTTTATTAATTTATAATACATCTTTTTTGTAACCTTAATGTTCCTTTTTATAGTTTCCTATTCTTATTTCAAAGGTATATCATTATCTCTTGTTCCCCTGAGGTATTCATGGTACTTTTTAATTTTTAATCACTGTGTATTTTGTTGCCTCCAAGTTGCTTCTATTTATTTGTTTTGTTCTCTAGTTCTCTTGACCTGGGCTTTCCATAGATATTTGGTAACACTTGGATGTCTGCTCAGGATTAGAGTAGAGGACTAAAAAGCTGACTGGATGCACTCAGCTCCAGACAGGGCTTATTGACTTTGAGCTTCACTGTCCGGTAAGCTGGAGACACTGTTTTAGAAACTTTGATTTGGTCTTTTCTGTTTTTTTTTTCCCTTGGGATAATTAGATTCCCCAGAAATAAACATGTCTTATTTCCTTCCAAGGTTACAAGTATGTTGTCAGTGTTTTTGTAGCCAATTGGGGAAACAGGGCTGGGGGCTTCAGCATTTTTTGGTCACCAAACGCTCTGGTACTGTTCTCAAATCAACCTCTGTGCCAGTTGACCTCCAGTCCAGAAAGAGTTCCTTCAAAGAATAAAAATGCTTCTTCTGGGGAAGAAGAAATACTTAGTGATGTGGCTGAGGAGGGGACAGAAGGCTCTGATTGCTTTTCAAATAGCCTTTACCCGGCCCTTCTTAGGTTGGTTTTTTTTGTCTTAACCTTCAGTTTCAGAAGTACTATCTGGGACTACCCAGTATTGAGTTTTTTGAGGACTCTGAACTGTACCTTTTGTTGCTTTTCTGTTTTTGCCATCCTTGGCTTAGAACTCAACATTCTAAGGTGTGCTAAGTTCCATCAGCTTTAACTGCGTTTTAAAAATCTTCTTTCTCTTTTCAATCTCTTTGTCTTTTTCTTATACTTCCTGGGAGATTTCTTCAAATTTATTATTTAACCCTTCTATTGAGCTTTTTTTTTTCTCTTTTTTTTTTTATTTTTTTCTATTGAGCTTTTTAAATCTCTGCTATCACATTTAGAATTCCCAAGAGCTCTCACAAAACAATAGTTTCTTGTTTTATGAATGTATCTTCTTTTATCTCTCTATGGAAATTAGTATTAGCTTAAAACATTTTTTTCCTACTCCTTATTTGTTTTATTTCTTTTCAATTTCTTCTCTATGTTAGTTTCTTTTGGTCTATTTCTTTAAAAGGTGCGGCTTTCCTCAAATGTCTTGGTCACTTATTTGTTTATTTCTTTATTTACCTTTTTTCCATTGGAAGAACTTTAAATGTCAGTATGTGCTGGGAGTGGGATTTCCCTTGGGATATTCAACTTCCCCAGGGGAAGTTGTTTAATCTCTTGCCTGGAGGACATAAACCTGCCTTCCAAGTATTCTGAAGCTAAGCCCTGAAAAAGATTGGCAATATCAGTGTACATGCATGTGTGTGCCTGTGCATGAGTGTTCTCTCATCCAGTTTTACCCTTTCCCCTAATCCTGCTTTTCGTTGGTATTCCACTCTGCACTCTTGTGGCTGGAGTCCTGTAGGCAACCTCCCTTGGCTGCTTAGCATTTTTAAAAATTTATTTTTGTAATGTTACTGAAATGGATTTGGGGGAAGTAAACACAAATCTTCAAATAAAACTAAAAGTCCCACCTTTGTATTTATTCATACCTACTTTGACCAAGTCATGTCTTCTCCCTGAATTTGTGAAACTGCTTATGTGGAACCTCACTCCCCTGCATCTTGTTTAATTGAACAAAGCATATTGGAATTTTGATGCTGTCCTTTAATATAAAACTGAACGTATTTCGATGCAGGCTATCAAAAAGCTTGGCTTCCTCAGGGTTCAGGAACATGACACAATATACCAACAATGGGATAACTGTGGACAAGAGAAAGAAGATTGACATCAGGAGCAAGCACACATGCTATGTGAGCGAAGGGGTAAAGGCACATGGATGTGGTGGGACCTGAACTGATGTGTATGCTGAACTAACACAGCACGGGCTCATCCTCCACATGGGGTCCCCGCACTGTTTGTGCACCTCTGGGAAGCTGCGCTGACTCGTGCTTGTTGTTGCATTTGCTTTTGCAGATGGCCAATTGTCCCCTTCTTCTGGGGCAGGGTCTCTTGAGAAAGCCCAGGTGGTACAGCATGTTCTTCTTGAAGGCTTGCATGGAAGTCCTATTCTAACAAGAGGTCAGCACCTAATTAAGATAGAGTGGCCAATGGTAAATCTGACAATTCAAACTAGGCAGAAGTCATTGCTATTATGTTTGAGTAGGAATAGGATTTTACTAAAAAGCTTAAAAACAAAAAGCTAAAAGAACAAATGGTTTCCAAGATGTATTTGGACATTTAGTGTAAACTACTTTTTTTTTTTTAGGTTGGTCAAGTGAAGCAGAGGGGAAACTACTTTTTAAAACTGTTCTATAAATCACATTAAAGCATAAAGGGAGTTTTCACAAATTCAGACTGGCTGTCATCCTGATAGTGCAAAATGGACCCATATTTTTAAGCAGGTTCTAAGGTTTGAATAGCCCTCGGATGCTTTGATGGAGCATGAGGAATTTGCTTCCTGTTCTCTTCCAGAGCCCAGGGAGCTGGTCTGACGTCAGAGCCACGCTGTGGCGTGGGGTGGGATGCCCCTCTGGTCAAGGCTGGCATTGAGTCCTTCATTCTCTGTCCCCTCTCCTCCATGTGCCCACCAGTCTCCATCTACAGGGCAGGAGGGAAGGGAAAGTCACCTTGTCCTGGACTTGGGTGTATGACAAAACATTTGCTAAGCAAACGGCTTTCTTTTGGGGTACAGTTCTCCTCCTGACCCAGAAGTAGTGTAGATGGAACGTGGAGTTTTTATAACAGTTTCTAAGAAGATAACTTTGTAAATGTTCAATAGATTATTTCTATTTTATTTATTGTTTTTATTTATCAGTTTTTAATTTATCCATGTTGCGATTTAGACTTAAGGCAGTCATAAAATCCTTGATTGTACTGCAAAATTCAACTGTGACATCATCATTTGCTAATTTATGTTTTCTAGATATAGGAATAAAATTTACTCCCAATAATACTATTGCAATTTTTTAAATGTCCTTAGAACATTTACCTTTTCAATAAAGGGTAAGAATAACATCAGAAGGCCTGTTAATATATAATTTCCTTCTCAGAAGACATGAACTTTTAATTTCTATCATGATGAGAACAGAGTTCCTTTCTAGAAGTATTGGTGGGATGTGAGATGCAAAAAATGGAACCTTGCTTCTAAGCAGCTGAACCAAAATGAGTTGGGATTCAGGGCAGACTTAGCACAGCCAGAAGCTCAGCTTTCAGAGGTTTCCTAGCGGTGGAGTCTTCGTGGGGCTGCAGAGAGGGTCGTAAAGCGGCAACTACGGCTTGTGAAATGCTGTGCTTATTAATCTTTCTTTTTGTAATCATTTATCATGGAAAATTGCAAGCATACCCAAAAGTAGAGACTCAGATAAGGAACCGCCATTGTAAAACTTTATTTTGAATCTAACACCTTCAACCTAGTATGGGAAAAAACAAAGTTGCAAGTATAAGAGATCCTTACAAACATGGTGGATCTTAAAAACCTCAGCAAGAGCATGTCTCTTTGCTGCTCAGGTTCACTCATTCTCCAATGAATAACAGCATAATACAAATGCCAAATGCCTTTTTTTTTTTTTTTTTTTTTTTTTTTTTTTTTTTTACACAGTTTGAAATTTTTTTTTTGGGGATATTGCCAATGGGTGACCCGATCGCAAACCAAACAAAAAAAAACTGGCAAAAACGCTACAATTTCCAAAGACCAC
>CAUYRT010082592.1:0-13455 GCA_963574885.1 Lepilemur ruficaudatus | reverse complement strand
ACCATTGCTCCATCTTCACCACCCCCCCCACACGGCCCCCCCCCCGCCCGCGGGCCCCCCCCCCCCCGCGGCCCCCCCCCCCGCCCGCCCCCCCCCCCGCCCCCCCCCCCCCCCCCCCCCCCCCCCCCCCCCCCCCCCCCCCCCCCCCTAGATCTGGAGTTACAATGACCTGTACTGGTAGAGACATTTACGTTGGTCTGAAACTTACCGATTTTGAAGGTGCCTTGCTTGGCATTTGGACAGAAAGAAAATACGAGGAAAAAAGAATATGAATTATGCCCTACCCAACACCTTCCCGGGTGGAAAAATAAAACCCATCTCCTTCTAACCGGTTTAGACGAGGGCAGGGCGCCGCCTTGCGGTGATTTGCTGGAGGCAGAGTTGCATTCTGGTTAAGAATGAGGTCCGAAGTCCACCTGCTCTGCTTGAAATCCAGCTCAGTTGACTGGGTGTGGCCTTGGGAAGTTACTATCTCTCTCTCTCTCTCTGCTTGTTTTTCTTAGCTTTAAAACCTGGGTGATTATCTACTTCCCAGGTTGTTATAAGGAGTAAATGAAATAATGAGTGTAAAGCCTTTAGCTCCCGTGCCACGTAGGGGCTCAAGTTCATTAGCTCAGCAGTAGGCCACTTCCCTGTAATGGACTCAAAACAAAGTGGGAGACCTGACAGGCTCACAGTGCCTGCCAGACCGTGCTGCTGGCTGGCAGAATGGACATACTTTCCTTTAAAAAAGTCGGCACAGGGCACACAGGGCAGGCATTACCCAAGCCTCTCTGGTCATTTTTATATAGCTCAGGGATATAGAACCCTTGACAGTCCACAGATACCAGCTCTAGGATGAAGGAGAGACTCCTGGCCAAAAGGCACCCAGTGGTGGCCACTTTCTCCGAAAAACTGTTGTCAACATACTATGTTTTCCATATTGTCATGCTGCTATCACTAACATCATTATTAGGCCATTTGTAAAGGACTGTCCAGACAAGAGTGATCAGGCTATTTATAATAGTGGACCTACCTGCTCCCATTCAAATCCCAAGCTATTAATAAATATTGCACTAAATTCCTCTAAATATTGCACTCTGTGTTGTTTTTTACCAAACTGCGAACCATACAAATTTCTTTTTGAAAAAGTAAATTCACTAGGATCGTTCCTGGCAGAGAGCGTCCTGACTTTGTCACTAGCTTTGTGTCCTTAGGCAAATTATGTAATTTTTCTGTATCTGGTTCATTGTGTTTCAAAGGAAAATAATCCCCACCCTGTCTACCTCAGAGGCCTGGGGAGATGTGGAATGTGAAAGAGCTCTGGGAAGTACCAAGTGCCGAGGAGGAGAGGGTTACTCACTAAAACTTCGGTCTTCCACTGTTCTACCCAACATTTAGGGATTCCTTTATCTATCACCACCCTTTCCCCTATAGGCCCATCCCTGTAGATGGTATCATGACTTCTTTGTCCCCCTCCAAAAATAAACAATCCCCCAGACACTTCGACTCCATTTGCCATCATGGTACAGCCCCAAACTGCTCAGGGCGGGAGGTAGCTGGACTAGAGACCACTCCAAGGGGAAAAGATTCCAAGCACCCCAGGGGTCGAGGGAGCCCCAGCACAGTGCTAGAAGGGTCAGCGTGAACACAGCCCACCCTAGAACCCCTGGCAACTCTTGAGAGACTGACACCCTGTTGGAGAAACTGATCTCTCCCCACCTGGGAAGACTCGTTAAACAAACAACAAAATTTGAGAAACCAGTCAGGGAGGTCAGACATACCTCCCCACGCACAGGGAGGGACTGAACCAAGGGACACTCAGGTCCTTATTGGGTGTGGTCGTCCTAACAGGAGAGTAACATGGAGAGGGCACAGAAATGGCCAAAGTCTTGGAAATTCCGTGGGTAAAAGTGGAAGGAATGGTGATTCGTCAGTTACCCCAGGGAGACAGGATACAGATGAAAGGATGTGATCCACGGACGTCCTTTCAGAGAGAGGAAAGACCCGACTCTCCTCAACTCCACGCACCGAGAGCCACATGCCATCCTGACCAGGGACACCCACAGCCGGCTCTGTGCTTCCCTGAGGGGGTGCCCACCTGGCCCCACTTTCCCTTTGAAAACAGCAGCAGGAAGGACTGGAAGAGGCATAATGGTCTCCCTGTAGCCTGAGGCTGAGCCGGTCTAAGCTGGCTACTTCGTGCTTCTGTTCCTCTGGGTTCCCCCACGATTTTCCACGGTGGGCGAGCCATTCTCCGTGACACAGGGCCGCCCTCGCGCGCATTACCCGGCGCGTGCTGGGTGCGAGAGTTTGAGGATATCGCAAGGAGGAAGGAGCATGGACCACAGGCCACGCCATTGGGCTTCCTGCAGGTTCCTGTTCTGCTTCCCCCTGTTCTGTTCCTCCCCGCTAAGGTGAGTTTCGGGTGAATGAAGGCAAAAGTGAGGGGCAGAGGTGAACTCTAACGAATATTATCCTTAGACAGTATGAGCGGCAGGGAGGGGCAATGTGCTGAATCCACTTTCTGCAGCCACTGGACAGATAATAGCTCCTAAAATTCCCCACAAGTCTTAATTCCATAAGCAAACCCACCAAAGACATTGGGCTAAAATTTCTTTGCAAGGTTTTATTTAGAAAAACAAAGCCTTAAATACAGTTCCTGGGTCTGCTTAGGCCTGGAGTTCTACCCCACCCCCACCCTAAGCTCAGTCAGGACTGGGATCAACGCCGCCTCACACCCACTGGGTTTTACCTGGCCCGGCCATCCTCTAGGTCTCCAAACACACCAGGCTCTTTCGCCCCCGAAAATCATCTCAGGTGCTGTGTCTGGCGCCAAGAGGACTCCTTCCCTCGCTCTTCACACAGCTAATCATTTCTCGACTATCAGGTCTCCACTTGAATGTCCCCTCAGAAAGACCTTCCCTGACCACCACGTCTAAAATCGATGGTCAGGGGAGGGAGGCTCTCACAGCATCACTTCTTTCTTTCCATAGAACTTACAGCATGTGTATTTACACATTTGTTTACTTCTTTATTGTCTCACTCACTCACAATACATTTATCTCTGGGAGGCCAGGAGCCATGTCTGTTTTGTTCACTAGAGTGCATCTGGGACCTAAGATTGACTAGGCACAAATTCTTTTTAAAAGATTCTTTTAAAAATGTACCTGCCCTATGCTTAAAGTCCCCATGCAGAAGGACACAAATGAGAATTCGCAGAAAAAAGTCCAAATAACTAAACACATGAAAAGATATTCAGCATCACTCGTAATTCAGAGGAAAGCAAATCTTTGAAAAGCTTGATTACATTTCAAAATCAGATCTATTGACTAGGAGTGTAAATTGAGATCACATTTTAGAAGGCAAACTGCCAACACTTGTCAGGATTCAAATTGCCTGTCCCTCCCACCCGAACTCAGCCCCACCCAGCTCTGCGGGTCTGTAACCACCAGCCTCTCCTGCACACTTGGCACTGTCCACCTCTCAGTGCACTGCTGCTGAGCTCACCCTCATTGGAGCAGCTGCATTACAATGAGCTTCCCCAGCCTCTGGAAGGCAGGAAGCAGCTGTTAGAGGTCACTTGATTTCCAAAAACAAATAAATAAATGAAAGATACCCTGCTTGCTATTGTCCTGTTTGCGTTAAATATGGCCAGGTACCACCACTGCTCTGCCCAATGTCTACAGCCATGAATTTCCCCTGACTCTTCAGTTCTTTCCTCTTCCCTAGGATTTTGAATCTGGAAAGAAGGAATAATGGGTTTCTAAGCTGCTAAATTATTTATCTACTGTATTGGGCAATCTTTTTATTCATCTAGGCCAGTTATCAATTTATTGTTCCCAATTCCAAATCTGCTCTTCTTTGCCCTGCTTTGTGATACTGGAGCTGGACTCTGTGCACATTGCACCTGCTACTTCTGAGTGAGTCCCTTAGTGATTAACTACGTTTTACTAATTAGCAGTTCCTTATATTAAAATCTTCCTGTTCACAAAACTGGCCTGGAGCATGCCTGATAGATCATCTCAGTAGATCCTCTGTCAGCTTGGAATAGCACCTGTGCAAAGGCACACCTTTACCATCCTCTCCAAGCCTCTTTTGCCAAATACCTTACTTGTGGAAAATGATCTAATTTTCTACTGTGCTAAGATCAAGACCATCTTACTTAAAGTAATTTCACTTCCCCCCATCTCCTGGCCTAACTTCTTTTGCATCTCTACACACCTAATCGTCACAGCCCTCTGCCTGTTTGCAGAGGATCCTTCTTCCAGAGCCCTGCATCCCCAACTCCGCCAGAAGACGTCTACTTCCAGGACCTTGTTCCATCATCCACAGCCTCCTTTCCCTGTGTCTTTGTTCTCCCCCTTCCCACTTTTCCTTCTCTTAGAAGACAAGTGCTTGTCTCCTCTATCACGAGCTTTAAGATACCATCCTCTCGCCACCTCTGCACAACAAACGTCCCACTGCTGTGGCTACTCTCTCAGGGATGTCTCAGTCAAACTTCCAGTGACCGGTTCTCCACAGTAGCTCTAGCTCTCTGACTCGCCTTCTTCCCAGATCCTAAGAACATATTTTTCCAAAAATTTTGTCCTGCCTTCTCTTCTGTTTTTACACATTTTTTCCAAGTCAATGAATTTATTTTACAAACTGATTTTTTCTTTTTTCCTTTTATGCAATTATAGGCATTCAGAGGAGGGAACCATCCTTGCTTGTTTTTCCATGATGGGCAGGGGGCTGTGCATCGGGTTTGTCCGGGCCAGTTCAGGTTTATATCTGTAGTCTTGGGGTAATCATGAATAGGGATTTCTGCCATTCTCAAATGTGCCTGGCTTAAGGAAAGACCATATGGTCACTCTGACAGGGCATTAGACAGGAAGCCACTGGAACTACCACACCTTGTTATGAATAGCCTTACGTTTGAATCTCAATGCAGTATCAGAAATAATCTCTAAGTTTTTATGCTGCTAAAATCTCAGTAGAGGCCACTTTTGGTTGATGGTGAGTAAAATAGACATTTTACTTGACTGTCTCAGTCCACTTTGTGTTGCTATAGCAGAATACCTGAGTCTGGGTAATTTATAATGAGCAGAAATGTATTTGGCTCATGGTTCTAGAGGCTGGGAAGTCCAAGATTGAGGGGAGACATCTGGTGAGGACCTTCTTGCTACATCATCTCACGACAAAAGGTGGGAGGGCAAGAGAGCATGGGGGAGGGGTGGAGGTAGGGAAAGCAGAAAAGAGAGAAGAAGAGAGGAGCAGAAAGAGAGAGTAAGCAAGAGGGGCCAAACTAGCTTGTATAACAAACCCACTCCCATGATAAGGGCATTAATCCATTCATGAGGGTGGAGCTTTCATGACCTGAACACCTCCCAGTACTATTGCATTAGGTATTAAGTTTCTAGCACATGAACTTTGGGGGTAACATTGGCATACAGTACTCAGATTCTCTTACTGGCAAATTGAAGTGAGGAAATGTAAGTTACATTATTTAATGAGATAGAGTGATTTTGATGAATGACACCTCCTGCAGTTGAAGCAGCTGGTGTTTTGTTTGTTTTGGTTTAGTTTGGTTTGGTTTTTAAGTGATGCTTATGAGAAGGATGGTGGTAGTGGATGGAGGGTTGAAGAAGAGAAAAGGAGGAAATGTTGAAGAGAAAGAATATAAGAATATAAGCAAGGTTGAAGGAAAAAGATAGTGAGTCCTAGATGTCTTACCATATTTCTAGGGCATGAAGAGCAATCATTGATTCTACCCCTGAACTTGAGTCTTAAGGTGTTATCCTTTCAAAGACATGTCCTGCTCCAGATGGGAAGTTAAATGGTGGGTACTCCTCAACTCTGAGTCAGTGCTAGTGGGGTTCTTAGGAGAGCAAAGGTGAAAACCAACTGAGTGTGGCACTTTGAATCTCTCTGTCACATCAAACCAGGTGTGGGCTGGATCATGTCACTCAAATTGGTCCATAAAGGGATAAAAATCAAAATGCTGACAAAATGAGCACAGCAAATTATAGGAAGCTATTTAATACGCTCAAGTTGACACCTACCTTTGGGGGATTTTAATGAGGCTCTGTCTTCCAGCTGTTTTTTTATCTTCCAACCAACTTACTAGCCAGGATTGACACAACATTTAATGTGGGATGTCTTTTAAACACATCTTGTCTTCTTTCTTGATTCCTCTTTGCATCTCTCCTTCCCTAGGATAACCCCCCACCCCCACCCTGGGGACTCCGGAATGTCCTTGGTTGCGTTTGTAGTTGATTTGGTGCCATCTCCCTTCCCTTTGCACGTCCTGCCTCCACACTCCTTTCTCGTTCCCTTCCCTTCACCCCCAGCCTTCTGGAGGCAGCAGTAACTTTTCTCCTAAGATATTCATGTAGTTTTGTGAGAGGAAGAGGGGAGAAAGGAGAAAGGGGGAGAAATGGACTAGTAGAAGAAGCCTGAGGTGAGGGGGACAGGGGGAAGGGTTCGACACGGAGCAGGGTGTTGGGAGGAGGAGGGAGGAAACTGGGAAGAGGAGTAAAGGGGCCCAGGTGAGGGGAAAGACGGCTAAGAATTCCTGGTCAGTCACAGGCCATGTCCCCGCCATGTTTTAATGTCTCAGACATGCTGAAAACGGGTCTGTGGGAAGTTGTAACACTCACCAAACCCTTGACAGCAGCTATTCTTCAAAGAGCCTGTGAACAATTGCCCGCCTGCCAGTGTCTGACTGAAATAATAGCTGTACCTACAGGATCATTTGGAAGACAGATGGCAGAGGCATCCCCATTCGTCTGCCAGTAGCCATTTCATAATTCTCACTGTCCTGTCAGGCCAGCATGGGAAGGCAGAATGCAGTCTTGCTAATGCTCAAAGATCATTAAATTGCTGCTGTTTTGAGGATAGTACCCCCACTGCATCCCACCCCTGTCCTGCTCCCCTACCCCAGCCCTACCATGCCAAGCCTACTCCAAGGTACTTTTGGGAATGCCTTTGGCACACTTAGAAAAAGTGGGTTTCCAAAGACTAAAAGCCTTGATGTTTGCTTCTGGGCTTATTTTTTCATTTTTTCACTCTGTTCTCTCTCCTTCTTGCAGCTCCAAAAAGAGATCCCGCACTTTCCCTACTATGTGCTGCTTCCATAGCTGGCCTGTTGGTATTCCACATTTCAACTACACAACTTTTCCTATACTGAGTTGCTATTTTCTGTTTAAAGTGCCCTACACTTCTGTTATCATTTTCATAGCATGCATTAAGCCAAAGACTTCCTCTCAATGCAATGTTTATGGATTTAGACAATCTTAAGAGCTTCACATCATTCCAGTACATCTGAGATCCTTGTCTGTCATTCCAAAGCACTTTTCGACAACTTATTGTGTGAACGTGAACAGGAGTGAGAATGGAGAGCAATGGATGGACTGCAAAGGTGGGCTGGCTTTAGAGCATTAACCTGTGCAATTACACAGGACACCACACTCGCTTTAATATTTTGCAGTCACTGTCTTAAAATTCCTAAGCATTTCTGAACAAGACCCCCACATTTTCATTTTGCACTGAGCCCTGAAAATTACATGGCTTGTTCTGCTATTAATACAATTGTTGGAAAAGTATAGAACGGGCGAGGGCCCAGGAAGGAATACCTCCGGAGCCAAAGTTGAGAGGCTGGAAACCCCAGGGGTGACAGAGATCAAGTAGAGGAGAAGGCAAAGATCAGACCATGCCACAAGGAAAACCCAGACAGCAAATCTTACTAATGTTCATTTGAGCACTACCCCAGGCGGAGGTCAGCTTTCAATGTGCTGACAAAATCAAGTTTCTGAGCCTGAAGATTGAAGATAGACACCAGATTACCATAAATTCATGAAAGTAACAGCACCACCTCTGATACCTCCTGGGAAACAAGTGACCGATGTTGATCCTTTCACTATGGTACCAATTTCACTATGTACCAGTTCTGCTAGAACTTTAGCAGAAGATACATTAGAGGGATTTGTGAGAAATGAGGCTGAAATGTAAGTGGGAGCCTGGAAAGAAAAGGCTTTAGATGCTAGACTGAGGAGAATGGGGACGTTCATGAGTATCTGGAAAGGGAGAGAGACTGCAGAAGCTTTGGCTGCCCCAACAAAGGAAATATTCTGCTAGACACATCTGGCCTTTTGTTCACAAGGCTTGTATAATAACAAATTACTCACCACCACCTTCCCTTGCTGCACGGCCCCACTAGTCTTCCTTGCACTACCTCTCCCACCCCACAAACACACACAGATCACCTATTGTCCCCAGCTTTGGCCTGGGTGCTGCCTAGACCTCCCTTGAACTCAAGTCATGGACCATACGTCAGTCCATCACACTAAACATGCCTGAATTCATACCTCTGACCTCTTCCACATTGCTAAGGTAAGCAGTCCCACCCACGGCCCTGTGGGTGGGTAGAATTCTAAGAACAACCCCAGTGAACATCGGCCTTGTACAAGCTCCCCACCTTGAGTGTGGGCAGAACCGCTGACTATGATGAGCTACCATTCCCTCACTGATGCCATGTTATATGACAAAAGGGATCTTGCAGGTGTGAGTAAGGCCACAAACCAGTCAGGGTAAGCCTATTCTAATCACACAAGACATTTAAAAGCAAAGAGCTTTCTCCAGCTGGTGGCAGAAGGGCAAGTCGGAGAGGTTGCTGCATAAGAAGGACTTGATACACTGATGCTGCTTTGAAGATGGAGGGGACCGTGTGGGAAGGAACCTGGCTGGACCCTCGGAACAGAGTGATCCCCAGCTGATGATAGCAAGGAAGTGGAGGCTTCAGTCCTACAGCCACAATGAACTCAGTCCTGCCAACAATCTGAATGATTTAAAAGAGCCTTCTCCAGAGCCTCCAGGGAAGAGCCTACTCTGGTCTGGCCAACACCTTGAATTTGGCATTAGGAGACACTGAGCTCAGAATCTGGCCAAGTCTACCAGACTCTGACCTACGCAACTATGAGACTATAAATGGGTGTCATTTTGAGATGTTAAATATATGGCAATTTGTTATACAGCAATAGAAAAATAATATAGTGGTTTAGACCTTCCCAGCACTCACCTATTCTGTGGTTGTAATCCTGACACTTTAGCATTTAGGTAGAGTCCTAATGAAAGCAAACTTCAGGACTATATCTGAAGGGATAATGGATTGAAAATAAGAGAAGAGAATCAAGTCAACCAATTGGGAGATTATTGCAAATGACCAACATGAAGTAATAATATCCTAAATTTAATGGCATTAGATGCAGATAAGAGTGATAGATTTGCGAGTCCTTATGAAAGAAAACTGTCCAGATTTAGCAATTGATTAGACAGGAGAGAGAGATGGCTCTATTGTGTTGGCTTCTGGAAAGAGTTGAAGAGAACAATGGTTCTCTGTGATTGTGTGTCCATTGAACTAAATGAAAATAAAAATTGCTCAACTTCTGAAGATGACGATTCTAGGATAAGAAGGAACCATGTTAGTTAAAATTGTTGGTTGTAGGTAACAGCACCAATTCAATTGAAACCAGCTTAAGGGGGGAAAATAGGAGGGTGCTACATATTAAGATACAGTTGTTTCATAGACTAGAGGCAGGAAGGCAGCAGAGACTCAGAGAGGACTGACCAGGTAATGGAAAATCCCTGGGACCAGATAGAGTGCCCTCTCTATTTCCCATCTTCTCTTCCCCTGAAGACCATCCTTCTAGACCAGCTAGCCCACACAGCCGACAGAATATAGCCGTAGCATAGCTATGTTGTTAGAGGGAAGCCCAGGATAAACTGGAATTACTTACTCCTCATTCCAGACCCCCAGGGTTGGCTAACGTGATTGTCCCACCTCTTACCCTACCAACATACTGCTGCTCCAGAGAAAAGGGAAGAATCGGTTCTCGAGCAGAAAAGATACCCCCAAAGTTGTTCATGCTAAAAGCAGAAGTGGCTTTTCAAATTTTAATTTCCACAAACCCAAGAAATATTCTTCTTTCTGTACAGAAAAGCATAGTATGCAAAAAGCAGCTGTATTCTAATCCCAGCACTCTCTGTAACTAGTGGCGTGAGTGACCCTCAGTACTTCTAGCTATAAAATATAGAACTTGTTCTAGGGGGCATTGAAGGGCCCCATATTTAATGCCCTGTGATTGTAAGTCTTTGTGAGCAGAAACAATTCTGTATTGATCCAGTTTTCTTGTTTAACTTTCCCTTGCCCTCCCAAAGATCAGAAATAAAGCCTCCTGCCATTAATCCTCCCAATGGCTTACAAGAAGATGAAAGGCACACAAGGGAAATATATATTAATAGTTTGTATTCCAGGAGAGCAAGACCACCTAAAAATCTGTTTAGTATTAAAAAAAAAAAAAAAACTCAAGCCCACTGTTAATTGGCTTTAAGTCTCCGCCTTGACAGAAGCAGTTGTTCTGTGCTTCTTACTACCATTAAAAGTGTGTCACTGAGATCCACAGCTACCACCACCCTGGCTCTCCCTCAGTTTTCTTTAGAACCATACAAGGTCAGAGCTTTGAGAGCTTTAGTTCAAGTCCTTCCTTTTTTACTTTTTTAAATTAAATTCACTATTTGTACATAATCATCATACATATTTGTGGGGGTGCAACATGATGTTTCAATACATGTATAAGTTGTATGATAGTCAAATCAAGGTAATTAGCATATCTAGCTCCTTAAACATTTGTCATTTCTTTGTGGTGAGGATATTCAAACATTTCTCTTCTAGCTATGTTTTGTTGTTATTTTTATCTTTTTTAATTTTAATTTTTTTATTTCAAAGTATTAATATAAAGAGGGTACAAATGTTTTAAGTTACAGGGATCATTTCTATACTGCTTGAGTACTGGTTATAGGTATGCCTATCATCCAAATAGTTTTCATTTAAACCATTAGGTTGGTTTAGTCCCCTCTCCCCCCTGGTTAATTTCCACTGTATTTTACTTCCCTCTGTGCAGATGTGTGCTCTTCGGTTAGTTCCAATTTAATAGTGAGTACATGTGTTTGTTTTTCCATTCTTGAGATACTTCACTTAGGAGAATGGTCTCCAGTTCCATCTAGATCACTAGAAAAGGTATTATTTCATCTTTTTGTGGCTGAGTAGTACTCCATGGTATACATATATCACATGCTATTAATCCACTCATGAATTGATGGGCATTTGGGTTGATTCCACATCTTTGCAATTGCGAATTGTGCTGCAATAAACATTTGAGTGAAGGTATCTTTTGATGAAAAGTCTTCATTTCCTTTGGGTAGATACCCAACAGTGGGATTGTTGGATCAAATGCTGTCTGCTTTTAGTTCTTTGAGGAATCTCCATACTGTGTTCCATAAAGGTTGTACTAATTGGCGGTCCCACAAACAGTGTATAAGCGTTCCTTTCTCTCTGCATACATGCCAGTATCTATTGTTCTTGGACTTTTTAATAAAAGCCATTCTATAATAACTGGGGTAAGGTGATATTTTATTGTGGTTTTAATTTGTATTTAATTTGCATTTCCCTGATGATTAGTGATATTGAGCATTTTTTCATATGTTTATTGGCCATTTGTCTTTCTTCTTTTGAGAAATTTCTTATCTTTTGCTCACTTTCTTTCTTTCTTTCTTTTTTATTTCAGGGTATTATGAGGGTACAAACATTTTAGTTACATTTTATATCATTGCCTCTCCCTAGCACAAATTAGAGGCATGCCCTTCCCCTCTACAATGCTCACCGTGTCCTTTAGTTGTGAGTTTACCTCCCTCAACCCCCCATCCCTGGAGAATATTACTACCATGTGAGCACCATAGTATTAATCAGTCAGTACCAATTTGATGGCTGGTACTAGTGGAGCCTATTCTTCCGATCTCGTGTTACCTCACTTCGGATAATGAGCTCAAGCTCAATCCAGGAAAATATAAGAGGTGCTAGATCACTGTCGTTTCTAGTAATTGAGTAACATTCCATTGTATACATATACCAAATTTTAGTAATCCGCCCACTTTCTAATAGGGCTGTTTGTTTTTTTCTTGCAGATTTGCTTGTGTTCTTTGTAAATTCTGGTTATTAGCCCTTTATCATGTGTGTAGCCTGAGAATATTTTCTCCCATACTGTAGATTGTCATTTGCTCTGTTGATTATTTCCTTAGCTGCATTGTGCAGAAGCTTTTTAGTTTAATCAAGTCCCATTTATTAATTTTTGTTGTTGCCATGATTGCCATTAGGGTTTTAGTCATAAATTCTTTGCCTAGTCCTAAATTCTTTGCCTAGAGTTTTTCCTACCTTTTTTTCTAAGATTCTTATGATTTCATGCCTTAGATCTAAGTCTTTTATCTTGAATTATTTTTTGTGAGTGGTGAGAGGTAGAGGTCCTGTTCCCTTCTTCTGCATGTGGCTATCAAAATTCTCCCAACACCATTTATTGAATAGGGCTTCTTTTCACTCATGTACCTTGTTGTCTGTTTTGTCAAAGATCAATTGGTTGTAGGTAGATGGTTTTATATCTGGGTTCTCTGTTCTGTTCCATTGGTCTATGTCTCTATTCTCATACCAATATGAATGCTGTTTGGTTACTATAGCCTTGTAGTATAGTAAGAAGTCTGGGAATGTGATGCCTCCAGATATGTTCTTTTTGCTTAAGATTGCTTTGGATATTTGGGCTCTTTTCTGGTTCCAAATGAAACATGGAATTATTTTTTCTAAATCTGTGATGTATGACTTTGATAATTTGATGGGGATTGCATTGAATCTGTAAATCACTTTGGATAGTATAGACATTTTAACTATGTTTATTTTACCTATCCATTGTAATGATATGTTTTTTAATTTGTGTCCTCCACAATTTCTTTCCTCAGGGTTTCGTAGTTCTCCCTGAGGAGATCTTTCACCTCCTTGATTAGGTATGTTCCTAGTATTTTATTTTCTTTGTGGCTATTGTGAATGGTATTGAGTCTTTTATTTGACTCTCAGCTTGACTGTTATTAGCATATAGAAATGTTACTGATTTGTGTACATTGATTCTGAGATTTTGCTGAATTTATTTATCAATTCCAAGAGAATCTTGGTGGAATCTTTGGGGGTTTCTATAATAGATACAGGAGCATATCATCAGTGAAGAGCAATGGTTTGACCTTTTCTTTCCCAATTTGGATAGACTTAATCTTCTTCTCTTGCCTGATTTCCCAGGCTAGGACTTCCAGCACTATATTGAATAGAAGTGTTGACAGTGGGCACCCTGTCTTGTTCCAGTTCTTAGGGGGAATTCTTTCAATTTTTCCCCATTCAGTACAATGTTGGTTTTTTATTTGTCATATATGGCTTTTATTAATATAATTCTGAGATATGTTCCTTCTATGTCTAGTTTTTTGTGGGTTTTTTTTTTTTAATTGGGGGAAAACTACAAAGCATTTACAGTACAATGTTTACAGTCACAATTTGTAGTGAGCTGATTTCCCAAAATATATTACCACTCAAGTTGACTTATCTTGTTACATTCAAAAACCTATTCTGTC
>CAUYRT010082589.1:0-41551 GCA_963574885.1 Lepilemur ruficaudatus | reverse complement strand
CGGTGTCCCGGGCCAGTGCCCACCAGACCGCCAGGATGAGCGTGGACGGGGGGAAAGGGGGCTCCTCGATGAGTTCCACCTTGCCCTGCTCCTTTCCTGCACCTCCGTAATCAGTTCCCGTATCTCGTATTCTTTCATTGTTGCTCTTCTTCCTCTGAATTCCAGGTAACGTGGAACAGCGCTCTTTTCCGTCTTGGTTGGCAGGTTGTCGTTAACCTATGAAACTCCCTTCTCCTGGTCGGTGTCTTCCCTTCTTTGTACCCGAGCGCCTCGCGTGGTGGGGTTTACGGGATTCCCTCTGCAACATCTGTCGGGTTGAACTGAGTTTCAGGTGTTGAGCTAGTTGGACATTAACTGAAAGAATTAAGCACCAACAGTGAGCTGGTTTCCACTTAATTGAACTCTCTAGTTAACTAAAAATTAACAAGAGAAGTTTGATGTGCATATTTCATTCCTTGCTGCTAAATGTTCCTGCTGAATTAGGGAGAGTGTAATTAACATGCCAGCTCTTCTATGGAGCTTCAGGGAGTTTCCTCTATGTCCAGGCCCACCTCAGACTCACCTTTCTATCTGCAGCATCCAACATAGTCTGGCATATCTCAAGGGCTCAGCAGTTATTTGATGAATGAAAGAGTTGGTTATTTTATTCTATTCCTGCAAAGATATTTATTGGATGCCTACTTTTTGCTGCATTTTCAACAAATAAAACTGATAAAATTATTTCTGGATAATTCTCAAAGAGAAAATTCAGTTTGTTGAAACCACACCGAGCTCTTAATTGCTTCAGCACTATAATAACTGTGGTTTAAAGTGAAGATTAATAAGATATTTTACCAGTAATATTTATTTTGTAGAAGATTTAATAGGAAGTGTCTTGAGGACAGGGATTTCAGATGCAGAATTCATACACTATTCTTCAAACAAAAAGAATGTTAATGAGGATCAGATATCTAGACATGCTTCAGAGAAGACACAGAGCAGAAGTTTTAAATAGACACTAAATATGAACATACTTGCGTGTGTGGTGGACTTTTTTAATTATTAAAAGTTACGTTGAGCTAGAGAGATGTTCAGGCTCCAAGTTAATTTTGCACTCCTCCACGTCTCCCCAAACCTTCGTATTGTTTGACAGTATGTTGCACGACTGTTGCCTGTAAGTGTGAAAAGTCAGGATGAGAGTTCACAGCAGGTTGATGGCCTGGAGATGAGAAGTCTGTCTGAGGACATTTCAAAGTTGTAAAGGTATTATTCTCACATGAAGTTATTTCTCAAGGGGTGTGAACAACAGCTACTCATCAAGCTGGTGTAGTGTGAAATAGAATTTCCTGAAAAATGATGTGCAGACATATGCAGAAAGCCACATGCTTAGTACATGCACAGACTGCGTGCCTAACTTCCAAGTGTTGGAATATTTGCCATGAGATGAGCTAGAAATGCAAAAGTCCTCATCCTAAGTAGCCCAGAGAGAAGCACAGCTTGGAATTATCACCGATCCGTTGGGTTCAAGGCGTGCTTCTCCCTGTGGGTTGAAGGACAAAAAGCGAACAGGGCAGCTGCGTTAGAGAAGGGAGGTTTGCTCAAAGAGGAGGGATCTGGTTTTATGTAAGACATCAGAATTCTTTCTATATGATGCTGGAAGACCTACCTCTGCTATGAAAACGATTATGTTTATCCTTCAGCGTATTGGGTCACAACCTTGGGGTTACAATGAAGTTTTATTCATATCTACAGTGAATGAAGGGTGCAGGGGTGCCCCATTCCTGCTGTGGTGTGTGTCTACTGAGGACGTGAATTCCCAAGTTCATGCATAGCTCCATGGACCCAGTGTATTATTTGTGTATTAGATTTGTTTGGACTTTTTCTCCTAACAGCTCAGGTGTAGTGTAGAGACCTTTACCTGCATATTTTTCTCAGCTGCATTGTTCTCCTCATGACTTCTGCTGGTTGCACGGTAAAGAGGGGAGCAGGTGGGAGAGTGAACAGCGTGATTGTGAGTAAGACATAAATAAAACAGATAAACCTGGATTCAAAGGAGGGGGAGGGGGAGGGAAAAAATCCCTGTATTGATGCATGTATTTATTTTACCCCACGCGTTTATAAAAAGGATTTAAATTGGCTTACCCCCTCCCAAAAATGTATGTGTGCTATAGGCTAATGAAATATAAACAGAAAATTAAAATTTTGAAAAGGAAGAAGACTTAAATATGCTAGCTAAGAGGGTTAATGAGAATAAGAATTAGTCATTTCACTACACAGATGGAGGTTTACTTATGTGGTTTGGTTGGCAGGTGTGCTGACTCCATGGTGTTAATCTTCAGGTTCATGATGTGGGAGGCCCTAGCGAATTCCTTCCTTTGGTTAGAAAAGACCCAGAGAAAGAGATGCAACTTGCTGTGAATCCTAAAACTGGGCAAGTTGCGGGTCAGACATTGCTTCACATCCCAGAGCTGTGTCTTGCTATTCTGCCAGGTTGGTTGTCACGCAACGAGAGGTGGCAACCAAAAAAATATATACCAGTGTGAACTGTTTCTCATTCTTATTGGTATTAGTCTATTTTTTTTTCAATAGCTTTTAAATTATTAAAGTAACACATGCTCCTTGCATAATCCCAAACAAAAGTTGAAAGATGAAAATAAAGATCTTCTGTTATCCAATTACTCAGCAACAATGCTGTTATTTTAGTGGGGAGCGTTATTTCACACTTTGCTTCACTCCTACATACACACACCTATTAAATAAAAGCCTAGGGGTCCTCTTTAACTCTTCTCCTCTTCTCACATCTTGTATCCAATATATTAGCAAGTCCTGCTTTCTTGACCATTAGCATTTATAGACTTTAAACACTTTCTCCACCTCCGCTGCTGATAGCACCTGCTCTGAGCCATCACCAGCCCTCCCCTGACATATCGTCATCGCTTCCTCCTACAATCCTGCCATCCAACACTGCGCCAAAATGATCCTTTGGGGATGTAAGTCAAATCCTGTCACTCCTGTGTTAGAAAATCTCCAGTGGCTTTCTAATTCACTCTGAGAAAAAGTCCAAGCTTTGCATTATTATAGCCTATGAGGTTCTTTATTATTAAGCCTAATCTACGCATCCCCCTGGCATAACACTGTATTTCTATTAATGAATATACAATATTCCAGTTAAAAAGTTTACCATACTTAAGTAACTACCTATAGATTAATATCATTGCTTCTAATTTTTTCCTATCATAAATGAGGCTGAAATAAATGTATTGGTACATATGTGATTGCACAGTTATGCAATTTTGCTTTCATTGTAAACATGTTGCTGAACTTCCTCTGCAGAAGGGGTATACCACCAGCCTTCTCCGAAGCCTTCAGAAGCTGACTCTGGTTGCGGTTCAGTCTCTTTGGAGGCCATAGCAGACTATGCAAGTTCTGGAATTTTGCATCCAAATTCCTATTTTGATGGTAGTGAGATTTTGAACTACTGTTGGCACTGAATTCAGTGCCAGTCTTCTTGCTTTGCCTTGTCAAATTGGACAGGGAGACGGCTGTCTTGCAAAAGTGGAATTGTCACTAATTGGCCACAGAGGAAAGATTCACAATCTTGCCAAAAGTCTCCTGCCTTCTAAGGGAATAAAATCCTTCATATAACCCTCCCTCTCATTAAAAAGAAACAAACACAATATGAAAAGCACTTTGTAAGCTAGAAAGCATTATATGAATGCAAGGCGTTGTTATTTGTGTTGAGGTTTTGCTCTTGCGGCCACTGGGTGAGGAGAGACGGTGGGGTTTGCTAAATACACAGATAAGAAAGCCTGTCTGTGCAAGCTTCCCTTTTCCTCAGCTTGTTATGTCCTGTTAAGAAACGTCAAGGAAGAAGCAACAGTAAATAACTTTTGACTTCATTTTGGCTTTTTCATCTAGATTAAAGCAGAGTACTTCAGGTACAGTCTACATACAAAATGAATGCTCTATAAAATGTTTTGTCACTTGTAATGTTTGGAATTCAAGTTGGTTTTCTTTATTATGACAAAATGAATTTAGCAAGAGTTAAACATTGCTTCATACTGAGAATGACAACTCCTTATTTTTGCCCACTGAATGGACACTGGAGAAATTAATGCTCCACAAAACGTAGAGTTAAATCATTAATTCTTTTTCCAAAGTAGCATATCTTCCAAAGTATTTTTATTAAAAGCATTGCATATAATTTATAAAAATCAAGCCAGATGATACTTTCCTGAACATTTCAGAGAACTAGATTTTAACAAATCTATTTCTATTTAAATTTAAAAGAATGCAAATATGTTTACAAGTCTAGAAATATGTATGTTGGAGTTTAAAATGTGATTGAATAAATTTTCAGGAGTTAAACCACTTATTTTTAGAATGTAAAATAGGTTTTAATTTTAGATTTTCCTAAAATGAAACAAAAAAAAATAAAAGACAAATGCTGCATTCTATAAGATGTCAGAGTTTGGGGGGAATATCTAATCTTTGAATTATTCACTGAGGTAAATAATTTCTATTAGAATATAAATTCCTTGATTTTGTCTTATTTTAAAATAATTTTTATGCCAAGTCTAACTTGGACATCGGATGTCTCTTGGATATACCTGGCAGCACATCAAGCTCTCTGTAATCCATTCTTTCTACTTCCCAAGGATCAAAACTGGAAAAAGAAGGGAAGCAAGATATAAGTGGAAAATATTGGAAGAATAAACCATGACATTTGTTCTGGATTAATACATATTCCTAGTCCAATATTTGTGATTTAAATAACATGCAAGATTGCTAAAGATTCCTCTCCCCATTGCTTCATTGTCAAGTTTGTGCATGCCACCATAAATAAATCTTAAGTTGGAAAACCTAAAAAGTTAGTTTAAAGAATTAGTTTGAAATTTTAGATTCAAGTAAAACAAGATTTTTTCTTTTATTTTGTGAACTTTTGGAGAGTGGAAGACATTTAAAATCAACTACTCTACTCTGACTTTTTGCCAAGCAAACCCATATCCTGCTTAAGTTCAATTGTCCACCCCTCCCCACCTGGACCAGGGGAGCTGAAAGTTGATGGAGAAAATCACACCATCGAAGTGGCTGCAATCACCTCAACTTTATGAGTAGGAATATCAACCAGGCACTTGGAACTGTCAGACATTACACTTCCCAACAACAATAAAACGATGACCTACCTCTTGCCAACAACAGTGTTCAATTCTCCATTACTCAGTCCACAGCAGATGTTTTCTGTCTCTTCTTCAGACAGTTCTTATCCAGTGCTAGGACACCACATGTGATCACTCTTCTGTCCTACCTAAATCCCTCCCCACTTTCTCTGCATCATTTGCCGGGGCTTTCTTCTGTATCTGCATATTTGCATGCTCTGGTATTTACTCCTCAGCTCTTTTATTTTCTCTATATTCGCTCTTTGTCTAGACAAATTCGTTTGATTCCTTGGCTTTTCCCATTGACATCCTGGTGCCTCTGAAATTTGTGAGACTCCCAGACTCTCTTGACTGCTGAGCTTTAAACTGATGGTCATTTCACATCTCCATTCAGATGCACACTAGCACCTCAGTCCTAGCAAAGTTGAGACCTCTGCACTCAAATCCACTCCTCTTGCCCAAGTCCTGGCCACCACAGCGTTCTCCCTGTTGCTCAGGTCCAATATGTAGAATTGGTCGTGGTTAATTTCTTCTCTTTGCTCTCTGCATATAGTCTACTGGTGATTCATTTCAGCTCTACCTCCAAAATATATCCTGGCTTTCATCATTTTCACTGCTACAACATTGCCCAAGCTGTTGCATCACTCACCTGTACTACAGAAACATCTTCCTAAATGGCTTTTCTGCTCCAACTCACCTCCAATAAAACCTTCCTCCACACAGCAACCAGAATAATCTTTCTAAAATACAAAGCAAATTATGTCAACTGCTTAAAATCTTCCGAAGTTTTTCTGTTGCAACAGAATCAAATTCCAACTCCTACAAGGCCCTGTGTGATCTGATGCTTCAGGTCTCCCACCGCATCTTTCCCTACTGGCCTGTTAGTTGGCCAAGGTCACTGCTGCCTCCTTCATCCTCTTTGAAACGCCCAGACCATTCCCACTTCAGTGCCTCTGATGATTCTGCCACTTGGAATGTAGACACCAAGGCTGCCTCTCTCTCTGGGTTCTGTTCTCAACTGAAATTTCCCTTCTTTAGAGAGGCCGCCCCCATCCACCTTGGCTTAAGTACCACCCCAGCCTTCCCAGTCTCTGTCTAAAGCATCTCTTAATTTTATTTTTGTCATGGCACTTCCCAGTAGTATCTGAAACTAGCTTTTGTTCATAGATTTATTGTCTGTCTTTCTCTCCCTTCTACTAGGATAAAAGGGGAAGAGGGTAAAATTCTAGTCTCGCTCCCCACTGTATTCTCAAAATAAAATCTAAAGCAGGGGCGATAACAGTGCATTGATGCATAACAGTGACTAACTATTTCATTTCCCAATTTTACAGATCAGAAAACTTGAGAGGAAGAAACTAAAGTTAACTTGTCCAAGGTTATAGCAACTTAGTAAACAGAGCTACTATGCAAACACGTAAGTCATTTATTGAATTCTAATGGAATAGAGATGTGTGCAAAGTGCTGTGGAAAGTAGGATGAGGAGATGTTAGTGAGCATGGGCAGGGTGGGAAGTGTGTGCCAACGAAGGCCTAGGGGAAGAGGCCATTTCAGCTGTCACATGCGTGAGAAGGGTGTTCCAGGCAGAGATCATGCCTGTGCAAAAGCCCAGGTGTATGGCGGTGTATGGATCCTGGAAGGGAGCCAGTTACTGTGGTGTTTTTACCTGCGGGGGTGATGTGATCAGAGCTATGTTGTAGATAGATACATTTTGTGCCTGAGTAAGAGATTTTTGAGATGACAAAGAAGGCAAAATCTTGTGAACTTTATTCTTCTGTGTGACGGCAGGAAGTTTTAGAGCCTTCATGGAAAGCACTGGTGACCTTTTTTATAGGTGTGGAGAAACATACAAGTGCCCCTTTGTAGCTGGGTAGGATAAGGAAGAACGTTGCCCTTCTCAATGAGGTGCACTTCCAGCTGGTGTGAAGATATGTCCCCATCATTTGGGGATCTCTTGGGAGAGTGATAAAGAGCTACCTTTTCTTGAATTGAGTATTGCATTTTTCAGAGGCTGAGTGATTAAACAGTAGAGACCAGGCAGGTCCTTCTAGATTCACACCCTGAGCAATTTTGGTCTCAGTCAGGTTGACCGTGGTTGAATCTCCCAGCCCTGGTTGAACACTGTTTCGCTATTCCTGTAAGCAATTCTGTAGCAATTGCCTTCTAGGCCAACATATCAAATGTGTATTTCTCCCCTTCTGTGTAACAGTGCTCATCTGTCTGCCCAGAGAAATCGAAAGGGAACCCACAAAGAGAGATCCTCAGGAGGGCCGAGAGATTTGTCTAAGTGCCCTGGCTGAAGTCAAGAGACTTACCTTTCCCTTTTGATTCAGTGGGCAACTCGCTGTCTTTTAGAATCCGGAGGAGGGCTAGGCTGGGAACCGCTGCCAGTTATTTCTTTCCAAGAACCTATCATCACTTAACCTCCCTTAATGAGAGTCTGTGTGTAAATTTCCCAGATTTTCACTTTTGTCAATTCCAACCACAATGCAAATTATTATATCATATGCATTCCTGTCTTGGTATAGTATTATCATATTTATTTTTATTTAAGATAATTTATCATATGTTTTTTGTTATCTTAATTGTCAAATGTTTTTAAAAATCTTCCATGAAAATCCTACACAAAATATCTTTGTGTCCTACAACATATTTAATTTGCTGAAGAACTTGGGGTCTGTGCAGTCAAGGAAGACTTAACTATCCCATAAATTTATACTTTGATTTTGAATATATTTTGGCACAAAAGGAGACTATGAGATTGGAAGTAATTCTGGCTTCCACACTTGATTTATATTTATTTGTGAACTATGGTTCCATTGGCTGAAATGCTTTCAAAACTGATGCTAATGAGATTTAAGTCCCTGTGAAATCTGATTCTCAGATGCCATCCTGTTCTAGAGTTTGATTTTCTCTCCTTTTTTCAATTTTTATTTCTAAAATAATTATTATGTTAATCTATTTCCAGCAATCCAAAATATGCTCCCAGCTTTAATTCAATAATGCTTTATGAGACAGGCAAGAAGCAAGCATAATTAACCCTTAATTACTATCTCAGAGAAATGGAGCAAAAACTATTTCAAGTAAAGTGTAATGTATACGAACCTGGCAAGCAGACATTGCTAGGTGATTGTGCCAATAGATAATGTTCCCTCTCACCTTTAAGGTAGAAAAACACTAGGTGACTGTACTGTATTTACCTGTCTGTGCTCGTGAGATTTCCAATGGATATTTAAGAGAATTGTAAACTCTTTATCTTTTGAGTCTGCATTAAAAGTAATAACTTAGATGAACATCTGGTCTGATCAATAAGGCAAAATTTGATATGCTGAATTTTTGTTTGAGAAATATTTATTAAACATTTATCATATGCCTGCCCTGTTCTAGCCAATGGGAGCAGAGAAGTAAACACATTTTTTTGACCACACAGAGCTTGTGTGTTTATATGACCTACTTTAATTTCCCTTGCCTTTCCTGTCTTCCCTCCACAATTATTTGTTTGTTCAGCTCTGTTTTGTGCTGTGTGTGTAAAATCAAACAAACTGGAGACCGATCTACAACAAACCCCAGCCTTTCTTTGTGAATTCTCACTTTCGTTCTCCATTTCCCTTTCCCAGGTTACACCTTTCAGAGCTGTTTGTGAATTAAATTAAACTTTTAAAATGATGTCTTCTGAGGCTAAGTTAGGAGCACAAACGTTCTTTCTTATTTTCTTTCAAAATGGCATCTTTGGAACAGATATAAAGCAATCCCTAATCTAGAACTTGTGTGACTGGAGCCATCTTTTGTTTATAGTTACTTAAAATGTAAAGTTCTGGACCATGTTTGAGGCAGCCCTGATTCCATATATCCCTGAGTTCAGATCTGTGTGTTGGCATTTTCATTTTTCTGTCCCTTTGTAGCCCCCTTTGGCTTGAAATGTTTTGGGGAGTATGGATGTTTTGCTCAGGGATATTTGACTAGGGACTCGGAATTGACTACTGTCCTAACGATCACTTATTATCATAGCCAGAATCTGCATCTAGAACCATAGAAATAAAAGGCAAACACGTAAACCCAAGGAAACAATTAGCTTCCCATTACAACATTTTATCATCTAGTCCTGTGTAGGTCTGTGTCAACACAGATTGACAAAGTCATAGAATTTTATTAGACAATGTGAAAACTCATTTGCGAATTTTTACTGCCCTCCGTCATTGCTCACATTCACAGTCCAGAGGCTCTCCATTGTTGTGAATAACAATTGGGAGTGATGGCTGGCTACCGCCCGTGCAGAGGTGCAGTTTCTCACCGACAGGTGTTCTTTCCTAATTACCTCCATTAGTTCCTCTTTATTGCTAGCCTCCATGTCCTGATTCGTATTCTCTTTACTGAACACCAAACCAGAACTAACAGCTCCGATGTGCGGTGAGACGATCCCCCTCCACATACTATTTCAGTTCAAGGGCTGCTGTCGACAGGACTGTACTTACCCTGCAGTCTGACGGCTTGCGTCCTAACCTGGGCAGGACTTCAAGCTGCAGGGACCAACATATCCAGTGGAAAGTCAACCCTAGGAATCTCTTAATCTGTGAAAGGTGCAAATGAAAAAAGACACATTCTTGGGGAAGAGGGGGTTGTTGAGCTGAATGCCCCCAAAATCCAGACCTACACTGCCACTCAACAAGAGCAAATTGTAGTTGTCCTAGGATGGAGATTCTGCAGCATATCTCAGGGTGATGTTTTACTAAATATTGCAGCAGAGAAAGCTTGCTTCTAGGATTTTTTTTTTTTTTTTACTATTCAGAGGACTTTAACAATGTTTAATGTACCATTTCTACAAAAAATACTGTGTTTACATAATACATTGTCACATTGTATACATGGTTTTCACATGTTATTTCACTCTCACTACAACCCTATGAGGTAGCCATTATTACTTCCTTTCTACTTTTCTCCGGATCTTTCTTCCTTGCCTCATTCTTTCCTTCCCTTTTTTCCCCTCTTCTCCTCCTTTTTAATAACAGATAAAGAAAGCTGAGGTCCCTGTCAGTCAACTCATTTGCCTCAGGCTACACAGCTTATAAGTGGAGGAGGTGGGACTGAAACAAATCCTTCTAGATTCCAGAGATTGTAGTTTTCCTACTACCCCACGAGTCCTAAGCCATGGAATGTCCATCAGTGAAATGATGACAGGAAACATGCAGCCTGTAACCGTCATGAATCTAAATACTTGGGTATCTGTTGCCATACAGATGAAGCTTATAGGTGACAGACTACATTTTTTATTTTCCTGGGAACAAAGTCTGAATTTGATCATTCTTAAAAGCTCTAACTGCTTTACTCTTCCTTTTCTTATCCAAGGGCACCATTTCTTTAGCCAAGATCCTACTCTCTCAGGAAATAGGTCCATGAAAATAACAAGATGAAATCCAAAGGACTAAAAAGTGAAAATCAGGTATTGAAAAGAGACCAGACATCACAACATATTGGAGTTAGAGATCTGAAGTGCTAGTGTTTGGAGGTGTTTTGATTTCATGGTCAGAGGTATAAAAGTTGCATGGGTAGGTTGTTGGCATTGATTTCTCGAGGTCATGCCAATTTTTGGATCCAGAATTTTAAACTTTTGAAATGTAAATCTCATATTCAGTTACCGTACTGCTAAATTTTGTTAACTGTTTCTATTCTGTTGGTATTTTTTCAAAATGTCTGGTGCTGTGTGCTTACCTGAGCTTCTGCAGTGCAATTCTCCATCTCTAAATCAGTGACATAACTTAAGATTGGATGTGGGATTAAGGCTTGCAGGAAAAGAGTTATAAAAGGAATTATAACAGGGTTTCTCGGTCAGTTTTGTGCTGCTGTTACAGAATACCTGAGAGTCAGTAATTTATATAGAACAGAAATTTATTTCTCATAGTTCGGAAGTCTGGGAAGTCCAAGGTCAAGGTGCTGGTATCTGGTGTTGGCCTTCCTGCTGCATCCTCACAGGACAGAAGGCAGAAGGGGAAGAAAGAGATGAACACTGTGTCCTCATGTGGCAGAAGAACAGAAGACAGAGACCCCATTCCCACAAGCCCTTTTCACAGTGGCATTAATCCATACATCAGGGAAGAACCCTCATGGCCTAAACACCTCCCATGGAGCCCCCGCCCCCAACACTGTTGCAACGGGGATTAAGTTTCCAACAGGTGAATTTTGGGAGACACATTCAGACCATAGCACTGGGTGAGAGTGTGGGAATGTCTATTTCTCTATCTTTCACTTAATTAGCAAGATCACAAGTAATCTTTGCGGTCTAGCAATGGTGCCCTTTCAGTTCCAGTATCATTCTTTATAACAGACTTGTTTTTGGTTTTGTGGGCAAATTTATATTGACTTGGATAGTGAACCTGGCAGAGCGTGGTATGCTGGATGTCCTCTCTGAAGCCCGGTTTCCTTTCCTTTCTCCTGCTTTGTGTCATGATGCTACCATTCTCCCTGGATCTTCTCTTACTGCCTAACATTATCCCGGCTTCTCCAGTGCTGCTCTGATCCCCTCTGCCATCAGCCTACATCATAGAATAGCTCCAACAGAGAAGTCCTCTCATGAGTTTCACCACCTGTGGAAAAACTCTGCCGCTTTATCTATTTGTAAGCTTGTTATGTTCTAGTTTGTATCTTCAAAAATATTTAGAATTGTTTAAAGGAGGCTTGGCCCCTTTAAAAAGCAGCTTCAGCAAGCAGGATGACACAGGCAGTGATGAAAACCAAAGCTGTTGAGAGCTACAGCTGTCTGGTCCTTTCGTATGTAGATTTATGGAACAAGGAGGGGGGTTGAGAATGAGCTGAGGGAAGACTCACAAGAGAGTTGGCAAACACACAGCGAAGAAGTCATGCTTCAGTCTCCCAGGAAAGGCAGGCTGACACAAGGAATCAATAGCATTTAGAGTTGGACAGGACTTCTGTAACTCCAATAATGTCATCTAGTCTGGTCTCCTTGTCTTACGGAAAGGAAAAATGGATTTGCTGAAGGTCACAGAGCCAGAAAAAGAGCTTCAGAAAACTTCTGAGTCCAAGTATGGTGTTTTTTTCACTATCTGTTGCCCAGGGCTGGACACATAATAGGTTGCCAATACGTATGCGTCTCATTAAGGAATGATAGGATAAAAGCATTGATGGTAACCAGTGGGTGTGTTATATGCAACTACTGTCCTGTACGACTTTAAAAAGTTAGGAATCGAAGTGAGAGAAGGTAGACAGATAAGTCCTGTTGCATCAGTATTCTTGTCTGGAGGAAGTCATACTTATTTGATGACTTAGTTAGTTAAAACCCTGAGTCGCATGCAAGGCCTTCAATGGGCATTGACTGTACTGTGAGCTGTGTAAAGGAATTTTTCTAGTGAAGGTATACTGTCTCACTTACAGGAGTCATTTCATACTTACTTGTTAACTTGACCACTGCAATGCAATTCTGAAGCTAACGACCTGGAGTTTGAGCAAACTGCACAGGCTAAAAGCACAGCCCTCCTTAAGACTCCCCTCACTTCAGACACTCACTGCAAGTTCAGGGATTCCCAGATCTCAGGAAAATACTTTTTCTTTTCTTACATAGTCACCCAACACCATATAGAACACTTCACCTCTGGTCACCAAAGTATGTGTGAGGGGAGGGATTTCTCCCCACCAGCACAGCAGCCAGTTCTCCAGGGGACACCAATTGGGTGTCCTATAATTTAAATCCATTCTGATGCTATCTACCTGGAGATGTCAGATCTCACAGGTTAAGGGCTCAGTCCCACAAGACTGTCCTCCTTCTTTAGATGCCAGTCACAAGTCCCAGGTTGTGATTTGTACTTCTGACCAACCTGATATATATTGAGGGTTTCCATGACTCCCTCCTTGGGTTTGATTAGTTTGCTACGATGACCTTCAGAACTCAGGGAAACATTTATATTTGTGGGTTTATTATAAAGGATATTACAAGGGATACAGACGGATAGCCTGATGAAAGAGACGCATAGGGTGACTTATGTGGGGAGGGGCATGGAGCGTCCATGACATCTCTGGGTGGGCCATCCTCCTGGCACCTTCACATGTTCAGCAATCCAGAAGCTCTCTGAACCCTGTCCTTATGTAGGCATGATTGATTACAACATTGGCCATCTGTGGTCAACTCAACCTTCAGTCATTTTTTTCTCCTTGGAGCTCAGTTTGGCGGGGAGGGTGGTTCCTGAAAGTCCCAACCCTCTAATCACAAGGTTGGTTTTACTGGCAACCAGCCCCCCACCCTGAGGCTATGCACAAGCCCACCAACAGTAACCTCATCTGCACAAAGACATGCGTATCACCAGGAAATTCCGAGGGGTTTAGGAACTCTGTGTCAGATGTTCTTACCACTCAGGAAATTACAGAGGCCTTGGGAGCTCTGTATTAGGAACCAGGGTCAAAGACTAAATATTAGATCAAAAGATTTTCCTATCATCTCTATGTACAAGGGGTTTAGAAACTCTGTCTCAGGAACTGGGGACAGAGACCAAATATATATTTTACAATATCACACCAGGTCACTCACCCTTCAGACCAACTGGTAATAAATTTGGGCATTTTTACTACCCTCTAAGGTTTGATAATTTAGTAGAACAACTCACAGAACTCAAGAATTCAGGATTACAGTTTTATTACAAAGGATACATGTAAGTCAGGTCCAGCCAAAAGAAGAGGCCTAAGACAAAACCTGGGACAAGAAGCTTCTGTGTCCTTAGGATGTATCATGCTTTGTTTTAGCCAGCTTGGGCTGCTATAACAGCGTACCATGAACTGGGCAATTTAAAAAGATAACATTTATTTCTCACAGTTCTAGAGATTGAAAGTCTGAGATCAAGGTGCCAGCAGGGTTGGGCTCTTGCTGAGGGCCCTCCTCTTGGTTTATAGACAGCTGTCTTCTTGCTGTGTCCTCAAGGGTGGAAAGAGTAAGCTAGCCCTCTGGCCTTTTCTTATAACAGCACTAATCCCACTCATGAGGGCTCACCCTCATGACCTAATCACCTCCCAAAGGTCCCATTTCCAAACACCATCACATTAGGGATTAGATTCCAACATGTGAATTTGCAGGGGGGACACAAACATTCAGTCTACAATATCTTTCCAGCATATCAGTGTGTGTAACCAACCAGGAAGCTCACCTGAGCTTCAGTGTCTAGAGTTTTTATTGGGGTTTTATTACGTGGGCCTGATGGATTGAATAATGGCCTTGTGGTTGAAGTCTCCATCTCCCCTCCTCTCCTGGAAGGTTGGGCTGATATCACGTGGCTCAAAAGCCCAATCCTCTAGTCACATGACTGGTGTTTCTGGTGTGGTTGGCCCCCATCCTGAGTCACCTTGTTAACATAAACTACCAGGGTCCCCCTATGAATAACAAAGACACTCCTATCACTTGGGAAAGTCTAAGGATTTGAAGGGAACCTCCCAAGAACAAATTCTTTATGACACAACAATCATATTGCTCTATCTATCAATATTTTATTAAAGAACATACTTTGTTTAGAAAGAGATGAATCCATGTAAATAATTATTCCTACCAACGACCTTTCACGAGAGAAGACTTCCCTACTTGCTGTGCTACCTGTCAAGGTGACTCTGCTCTCTGGTCCTGATCACTGGGATTTATAAACGCCAGATCCCTTGACTGAAAATAAGTACTGAGGTATGTGCCTTGCTGACTCACCACTGCCAAGGACAAAGTGACATGGTACCACCCGGAGGACTTGGCACTGCTGCTGCTCCCTGGGAGAAGAGGCATTTTCAATCTCCAGCCACAGTGCTCAGTCACTGCCCTGCCATTCTCCTCCTACCCCATGTTAACTCTTGCACAGCCTGCTTAATCATCTTTGTATAATAAACAATACAGTCATGACATTAAACTCTGCTACCAATAAGAATAACTAACATCTATCCAGCACTTACTAAGTGCAAGATACTGTGCTAAGCTCAGCACGTACGTGATCACTTTTAATTCTCAAAACATCCCTATGAAAAAGGGATTGTTCTTATCATCATTTGACAAATGAAGAAGTTGATGTTCCCCAAAGTTAAAAAAAGGGACCCACATCCCTGAGGGAGTATGTGGCAGAGCCACTGGGGACTCGAGGCATCCTTTGGCTGATGCCAGATGTCTAACTATTAACCATGTACTGTACTTACTGTGTGGCCTTCCTACTCAATTTGGGGATTACCTATTTCAAGTTTCTATAGTTATTTCTGTTCTTACCTTATCTTTACTTCTACCCATTTAGAGCACAGACTCTAATGTCAGATTTCCTGAGTAGCTGTGTGACTTGGAGCAATTTCCTTAACCTCTGTGTACTGTAATTTCTCCATCTGTAATGGTATAATGGTAATGTTTGTTTTGGTTTGTTGTGAGAAAATTCAATGAGTTCTTATATATAAAACACATGAAACAGTTTTGGACAAAGTGGAAACACTCTGCAATTGTTAGCTCTAGTTATCCGACCCCCAACATTCCCAGGTAAGAATGCTATAACTTTATTTCTCTAAGCATCTACCTTTCAAGGGGAGACAATTTTTCCTGTCAAGAGCCAAAATGTTGGGTTAAAACCTCTTTCCTTAAAAGCAACCACAATATTCCATCTTTTTCTGCTGATTAGTTCCTTCTCAGTCTTTTAAAATCCATCTCAACTGTCAGCTTCTAAGAAGCCTCCCAGACAGTTCTGCTACCCCTAAAACCCCACACATGATGCTTCCTACTCTCTGTTGGTCACACAGCACTTTGAACACCTCATGTCTCAGGGTGAATCATCAATGTCGGTTTACACTCTGCCTCCACTGATGGAATGTGGGCTCCAAGAGCCAGAGCTTGTGTGGTGCCCACCTCTGAGTCTTCAAGGCTGAACACAGTGCAGAACACAAAGTCAGTGCATAGTTGGATTTCCTGCAGTTCTGCCTAAGGGTTTAGCCTGTACTAGACTCTTCTTTGTCTGCACAAAGGGCTCGCTGTGTCTGCTCTCTGCAGCTGGTACAGTTCCAGTAACTTTTCCTGCCCCCAAATCTTATCTCTTTGATTCATCTCATCTTCTACATCATATTCAACTTTGACAAATATTTGTTGAATTTCTACGCCAGAGTTCCTAACAGAAAAGCCTAATTACTCCCACTCCCAGAATAAAAGGGTAGTCTTCTAACCCCTAGACTTAAAGAGCTATCTGACAAAGCACACAGTATCTCAGTGAGAGGCCTAGAATGATTCAGGAGGAAAGGGGATGGCCATTTTTTTTTTCACTCAGGTGTGTCTAATCAACTTTGGGAATAAAAAGAGTGACAAATACCCTGGATCCAATAGTGATGGGCCTGACTATGGGGATGCAACACAAGTTACAGATGAGGCTACTGCATTAAGTAGCCCACTCTCTAATGGGGAAGTCTGACAAGTATGTTACACGTCCAATTTTCTTCATTATTACCATAATGTCAGATCCTGGGCATTTCTCTCTTTGTTAAATTGCCATATTTCTATGGAGGAAGAGTAAAGGTAGAATCAGAACTTGTGTCTTAGTTTGGGCTACCTCTGAAGCCGACCCTGAAACAAGTAGGATATTTGCAAGGTGATCCCAAGGAAATCCTGTTGAGGAAGTAAGGGTAGGAAAGGTAGCAGGGAGGTCAGGTAAGCAGGTTATCAAGTAAGTTATCACTGAGGGAAACTGGAGCTTGATCCTATCAGGGAAACCTGGGAGTGAGTGTTATTCCCTGCAAGGGGTAAAGAGTTAGGGTATTTGTACATCAATTCCTGTCAGCCGTTGTTTCGTGGCTGCTCCAGAAGAGGGTTAATTCTTAGGCATTTCAGGCCTGCCTTTAAAGTTAGCAAAGCAGGCACCAGAAGAAGAGAGTATCAGGCAAAGAAATGCAGGAGCTGGAAGTTGGAGATTAGAAGCCGGAAGTCAATGATCAGGCTAAGAGGACATCAGCAAGGCACCAAGAGCATCTACTACACCTACGTTTGAATCCTGGCTCTGCCTCTCATGACTTTGGACAAGTTAGTGAACATCTCTGCGTCTCAGTTCCTCATTTGCAAAACGGGGATGAGAACACCCGCTTTACAGTGCTGTTAGGATTAAATGGGATCCTGTGTGTAAATTACCAGGCATATACTGAAGCTTCCAGAAGTCATATGGTCCTACTAAATCAGTGTTTAATGTGTATGAGTATTTCATTAATTGCCTGAGTAGTTCATTCACTTATCAATTACCTGCTTTTCCAGGAGGACTATTAAGGAGTGAGAAGCATAAATATTCCACAGTTTCAGGCTGTGGGTCCCAGGTTCTGGAGCCCTGGGATATTCGGTTAAGAGTGACGGATGGTGGCAGCCTCCTCCTGCACTTGTGGGGCAGGTAGCAGCATTGCCTCGGAAGTTTGGGATCTGATCTCAGGATATCAGTTATAGACTTGTATAGAAATATGCTTTCCAAAGTTTTCAGAGACATCCCTTATTGATCTTTTTTTTTCCCCACTGGTGTCTCTGCTCACAATATTAAGATTTTGCCACCTCAAGGGGCATCCCTATTTCAAAGAAGAATTGCTTCAGCTTTCCTCATTTCATGGCCAAAAAGAATGCCAAGAAAGAGCAATTTACCAGGAATCCCCACGGAGGAAAACTTTTCTATGGCCAAGTTATAATTACATACAGAATTTATAACATAATCTCAAATGGCTTTTTGAAGATTGGAGGATCAGTGATGACCTTGAAATGCTAAAATGTGAAAACTTTGTGTTGACATTATTGTGCACATTAATCTGACTCACTATAACTTTATAAACATTAAACACTGGATATTGAAGATATTAAGAAAAATGATCCACACGACAAATTGTCTTTGCTAGTCATCCCAATTAGCAAGGTCCTGAAAGTAATTAGTGTAAGCTGTACAGAAATCAGGCAACAGGGGAGTGCAAAATTTAATCAGACTTGAAACTCTGACCTATTAAGCTAGAGCAGGTTTAAAACCTCTGATGTTTCTGATACTTATCACTTTGAAGCCTCTTTACCTGAACAGATCTGGTAAATTTTGCAGTGAATAAACATTAACAAGCAAGGTTTTTGTTCATTCCACACAAATGGTTTCAGTGCTAATGCACATTTCTTTATCATAGTCTGTCATATAGATGTAATTGTGAAATCCCGACAAGTTCTTGGAGCTGTAAATCAAACAACTCTACTCCCAGCAATCTCTATAGCCCATGATTAGTCATTTATGGAAAATTTTAATCTCTTTCTTCTAAGTATTTCATTTGTTTTCTTCTCATTTCCAAGGAGATTTCATTGTCATTGAGCTATATAACTCATTAGTAATTCTATAATATTTGTAAAAATAGGGAGGTTCCTGAAGAAGAAAACTTAATATAAACGGAGTTGCAAGCAGAATAAATGGAGGAGAAATCCTTGTTAAGCTTAGTGTTGACTGCTTATTTAGATAGCTTTATTTTTGCGATTTTCATGTGGGAATTTTCAAAGCTATACAAAATTAGAGAACATAGTATAATGAACTCTTTTTTACCCTTCACCGAGTTTTAACAAGATGTATTTTGGATATGACAAGAACCTCTGTCAATTTTCATCTCTGTCTCCTCGAAGTAAAACTTGGAAATTATATTTTTCAACCCTATAAATAAATTTCTAATTCTTAGAGATATTACATTTTTAATTTTAGTTGTCTATGAATATGTTAGGATCTTAGTTCTTTTTTTTATTTCCTGGTCAAATACTGTCTTTGTCTCTGCTTCTCTGTGTCTTCTCCGCTTTCTCTCTTTTGTTGGCTTGTTCAGCTTATACACCTGGGCTTTCCATGGATTAGAAATGACCCAGAACACATTACCTTCTTGTGACCCATGGAATGCTCCAAATCCCCCTTGATATGAAGACAGCAGCTGGTCTAGAAAAGATGACCAGAATGGCCAACAGCCTGGGACAGATTTCCAAGGTCAATGAGGAGAGAATCATATCTGTTCAAACTTTGTTTAACTTGAGGGGGAAAGGTTTCCAGATCAGTGAGAGTTTCCATTAGAGGCTGGAGATGAATCTTCATTTCTTTGGGGTAGTTTAGCCATTTGCCCATCGGAATATGTGTTTATTATGAGTCATGAATGAGAGAAAATGAGTCGGGGACGCCAGAATATTATTCTTGTATTTCACTGGAACTATTTATGCTGAGCTGCTTTCACTTACTACCTCCTGTGCTACCACCTGCCAGAAGCAGCCCGCCTCATCGGAGCGCCGTCTGGTATTGCTGGAGCATGAGGGCCTTGGCCTCCCTGGGAAGGTGCTGTATGTTGGCACTGTGGGCCAGCAACCCCTCATGCTTGAACGTAGTTGGCACCTACAGGATGAGCAGGAGTCATTTATTTTCTGGTCCAAGTACTCTAGCTAAACCATATCCACTTACTATGAAATCGCAAAATGGTAGAAAAAAATATGCAGTCTTCTCTGAAATGAAGGTTTTTCTCTATTGAGAAAACAACTTGAGTAATTTATCGGTGTGCTAACTAAGGTTATTGTGTATATGTGTGTGTATAATCATGTCAATTTTATTTTGATTTCTATCAAAATGTATTTAATTGTATTTTGAATATGGAGCAAAAGGTGCTTTAAAAAGCATCTTCCCAGACTTTTGAGGTAACTTAGCAGAAGATGAAGAGAAGAACTCTAGGTAAAAAGGAGAAGTAAAAATAGGTTTGTTGATAAATTTTGACAACTATCCTGGTTAGGTCTAGACAAACTTCAACCTCAGCAGTGAGCCTATGACAGGAAAGGTTAAATGTATTCAATTTTTTTCTGACTCTGAATTTCTGAATAAAGATAAAAAAATAATTCCTATAAATAATCATTCATGTTTATTGGCTCTTACTTGACTATAAAACATCCGAGAGTGAAATCTGTGATTTCTTGACTTTTAGTGGTTTCTAGCAAAAACAATTGTGTAGGAATTGCAGAATGGTGGTTTATGATAAAAAAGGAAGAGATTTCTCCTTTTCTCTAGCATTCATTTCTATCACTTAGCATCCTTAAATTTTGTAGTCCAATTGTGTGTCCCAGAAGAAGAGTCGATCTTTTCTGCCACTGTCTCTCTTCAGTCACTAATTTAGAAGGAATAGTAGGACACAATCAACTACAATATGAGGTGGAAAATGAAATTTGAAACTCTACTTAGTAAATACTTAGAAAGCACCTATGTTCAAGGCCTTGTGCCCAGCACCAGTGTCCAAAAGGTGTTAAATTTCAGGAGCTCACAATTTAGAAGGAGGAAAACTGTTGAACTGTTAGTGCTGGAATGAAACTTCTACAGGAGGGCAGTCATCTTGTTTGCCTTGTTCCCAGCTGAATCCCTGATGTCTAGCACACTGCACACATATATTAGGATTTAGTAAATATGTGATAAGTGATGAATAAATTTTAAGTCAAGGTAGATTATTTTGCAAAGTCAAATAAAAGGGCAGAGATATATTGTATTAAATTAGCTTTTGAAGCTGATGTCATGGCCACACAAAAGAAGATAGTTAAAATCATTTAATAATACCAAATTAAAAAAAATTATCAGGGACATGATTTTTCTTCTTCATAATAAAAGCAGAGTTTTCTGAACCTTAACTCTATCTTTTATGCAACTGAGAAACTTCCAGTGGATGTGCTTTAATGAAAGTAAGTTATTCAGTGTTTTCAGGCAGTAACAGTCTTCTTTTATCATTCACCATATCAATAATATTTAAAGGACCCTCCAAAGACATACTTATTAGTAGACAAATGAGGTAATAAGAATTTCTTTTACTTAAGCATGACTACATACTGGATTTATCTCTCCAGTATGGGTCATTACCAATATCGTAAGTGTTTCCAGAAAAGACTTCTGCCATCATTACCAAGTTTTTATTAGCAATTGAAGTGTGGAAAATGTGACAACAGATTTTTCTGCCCAAGCCTGCATGTCTCCTGTCACCCATGTCCTCATTGACCCCAGCTCCAAGACCCTGTTTGGATTTTTCAGGTTCTGACAGGTGTTCACACTCCACTTGCTAAGTAAGGAGAATCGTTAGGTCTGTGGTACCATGATCCAATGCACTTGGGGAGCCCACTGTTTGAAAGTGTGGGTGTCCCTTAAGTGATGGATTAGGAATCAGCATTTGGTAACTTTAACCTAAATATTTCTTCATTTGTTCCTATAATATACCCCAGACTGAATTTGTGTGGCTCCGTTTCAGGATGGAGTTGAGAAAAGTGTATTTGTTTTGGGGCTCAGGATAGAATTTATTTCAAAATGACTAAATTAAACCTTCTTCAAATGGCTGCTTTGGGATTTTGATATATAGTAATCTCAGTGATTAACTTTGATGAATACAAAGAATAATCACTTCACCTTTCTAAGCTGATTCAAACCTTCCTGACTCCATGTCTTTGCTCAGGAATCTGTCTCTTAGAAAACCTACCCTTCCACATCTTGGTCTGCCTATCAATTCTTTCAGTTGTTTCCCATATACATGTTGTTCATACAGGCACAACTGAGGCATGTATATATTTGAATGTCATTTTCCACATTTTGTATTATATAATAAGCAGTATTATATAACATTGCATGCTGATTTTCAAAGATATTGTTTTCTTAATCAATATATTAATAGTATATTGCTATACTATTTCTCAGGCACTGGGCTCATTTTCAAAGAAACTGTTATATTTCTTTCCCTCCATCTTTTTGTTAAGCTTAATTATCAAGCATTTCAAATACACAAAAGCAAAGCAAATAGTATAATCACTTCTGGCTTCAGCTCCAACATGTCATTACTTCCAACCTTACAACAAGAAAAACCTGGACAAATGGAAAATCAACAAATTTCCTTGCACTTGTCAGAGAACTAGGTAGCAGAGCAAACTGTTATATCATGCTGCAGTCTGGGGAGAGACAGGCATCCAGAGTTATACAGCTAAGATCTACCTACCTGGAGCAGAAGCTGCTGGAGCCATAAACTGGTAGGAACGTTCAGATAGTCATTTTGATGAATTGCTGGAAGCTGAGTGTGGACTAGTGTGGGGAGAATAAGAGCAACCATAGTGCAATAAGCCCAGAGTGCTCTCCATTACAAAAGCTATTCTCCAGGGGAAAGACTTTCCCAGAGCCTTCGCTTCTGGGTCTTTTCAGTGGACAGAAACAAGAAATACCAAAATATGATTTTTTTAAAAGAGAAAATAAAATATGAGTTCTCCTTGATATTTCCAATACAAATGTAGTATTTCATGGGTTTTAACTTTTTGTACCTTATACTTGGATCTTTTCTCACTTGGTAAAAACAATTGGTTCTTAACAACATTAGTATAATCGTTTATTTTCATTATCAAACAATATAAATAACACTTCTTCAATATAAAGATGCAAACATTACCACTAACGATAAGATTACTAAATGAAGTTTAAGATTATCTGGATGGGGGAAGGAAGAAGCCAGAGGAAAAAAAAAAATCTCTCTACCTAAGAATGTATTCCACTAAGTATGTATGTTGTCAGACATCTAAATCTCATAGATAACAGTGTTTCTCTATCTTTTCTTTTCTTTTTCTTTCTTTTTTTTTTGGGGGGGTGGGGACAGAGTCTCACTCTGTCGCCCTAGGTAGAGTGCCCTGGCATCAGCCTAGCTCACTGCAACCTCCAACTCTGGGGCTCAAGAGATCATCCTGCTTCAACCTCCCAAGTAGCTGGGATTACAGGCACATGCCTCCAGGCCCAGCTAATTTTTTCTACTTTTACTAGAGACGGGGTCTCCCTCTTGCTCAGGCTGGTCTCTAACTCCTGTTCTTAAGCAATCCTCCTGCCTCGGCCACCCAGAATGCTAAGATTGCAGGCATGAGCCACCTGTGCTGGCTCAGTGTAGCTCTTTCAAAAATTAGGGTTTAAATGGAGGCCAATAAATAATATCCTCATCTGCTTGAGTTCTCAAGCAACTGAGAAAAACGTCTAATAGTATAATAGGGAATAAAATAGCACCTTAATAACTGATAAAGTTGATGTAGAAAAGGCAGCTCATATTTTTGGGCACACGGTCTTTCTGATCCTGTTCCCCCAAAATAGAGAGAGTGACTCATTCAGTCTTCAGCTGTGCTGAAATCATCAAAGGGTAAAGAACATGTGATATGTAAAGCAGTAATGAACAAAAAAGAATGAAAGCTTTCTATGGATAGTTTTCCTCCCAAGAGAAAAAGGTGGGTGGAGAGGCAGAGCTATGCTACTGTCTGGTTCTTTATTGGAAATTCACCAAACAGGCTGGAGAGAAGAAGGAGTGTGGCACAAATGAGGTCCGTCCTCAATAAAGGAAATACCAAGAGGGAGAATAAATTGTTCCCCATCCAAATTGTCAGTTTTACTTCCCACTTCTAAAAGTTATTTCCACAATTCTAAAAAGCATAATTTTATCATTTTTCATTGATTTATTACTTTTAGAAAATATTCATTTACTCTTATCTATGATAGATTCCTCTCCTTTCACATTCCCTTTTGCCTTCGTTCTTCCAAGATTGGATAATTGTATTATTATTTTTAGTTCTTCAGTTGATTATGTTCAAAAGCTTAAATACTACCCTTTAAATTTTAAAAAAGTCAACTTTGATCCACATACTAGTTCTTGTTCATATAAATTGAAGAAATGTCCATTTAAAAGGGAAAGATCCTATTGTTAAAGTAAAATGGATAGATTTTTCTTACATTTTATCATATTTTAAATTATGCCACATTCTGATTTGGTTCACATTTAGGCTATGACATTTGTGCATAGGTTTGTTTTTCATAGACTTTTCAATATTTTAAATAAAATATCTTTGTAATATACTTTCAATCATGTACCTTTTTTTCCTAGATACTTGTCTCTTAAAATCATCTATCATCTTTCTCTGCAATTACTCTATTGACCTGTTGCGGGGTTGTGATATTGCATTGAGTTCTGTCTTGGTTTTCTTGGGTTGGAGTCACTCTTTCCCATGAACTATATATATATATTTTTTCCAGTTTTGCTGGAGAACACCCTTAAGTAACTTCCTTAGATAATGTGTATGAGAATAAAATGTCTGTCTTTTTTATGTCTAAAAATGTCATTTTTATGTCTAGAAATGGTGATTGTTTAGCTGGATATAGATATAGATTTCTACGATTAAAAATAATTTTCAAGCTACGAATTTCTTACAATCTCTAGTCTATCAGAGGTCTCACCTCCTTATGTCTTCTTTTTCTTAGGATCCTCCCACAGCAGGGGATCCTCTGGAATATCCCACAGCAATATTCTGGGGATAATCACCCTCTCCAGTTATAATATGGAACCCAAAGAAGCATAGTTACACACAGAATAAACATTGTGCTATTAATTTTTATTCTGGCTGTATCTATGAGCTGGAACTCAGTTTCAATAACTTAGTTAACACCTAGTATGACTAGAGGCCTTGTAATTAATTGTTGTTTTAAGAATATTACTTTATATTTATGGCTGTTTCTAAGAGAATATACTAATTTGTGTTATTCCAAGAAATCCTTTATTTAGAATTGTATTAGCATCACATAAAAGCTACACATTAATTTGGAAATGATAGATATTTTAATTATAATTAGTTTTCCAGGAATATGATATCTTTCTTTTACTTTTATTGCTTTTTATCTCTTTTAGTAAAATTTATGATTTTCTTTAGGTAGAACATCTATGTTTTTCTACTACATTATTTGGATATATTTAATTTTTGTATTTTTATTCTGAATTCAATATGTCTAATGAAGCGTGTTATTAATTTCAGTAGGTATTTTTGGATTTAGTTGGTTCTTCTAGGTATTCTCTCTCTCTCTCTATATATATATGTATACACACACATACACATTATTACTCTAACTTTCGTGTTGTTTTTCTTACTGAATTGGTCAGAATATTCAAGCTGTAGGTAAAATAATGACAACAAATGTCTACCTTTTAATTGCATTTTAGTGTTTCATCATTAGGTATAGGACAAGGTTTCAGAAGATGAAGGCAATCATATAAGAACATTCTCACCTTTCCTCCCCATAATACAAGCATTGTTTTCCTTCCTGTTATGATGAATAAAGTGCTCCTGTTCCTTTCAAGGTTGGACCTCTCATGCCCCTTCCACCCATCCACTGGCCCCTGAAGTACTTACCTATAAACCCTTTGGATAGACTTCACTTCCCTCCTGCCCCATCATCTAACACTTCATTTTAAATTTCTCCCTTTCTCTCTTTCTTCTGGATCACCTCGATCAACACAGTACAGACTCTAAGATACCTTACCTTTTGCTAAATGCCTAGATACTATCTCTCATAACTGTCCTTTCATTTTTGTACTCTTCACACAAACATGCTTTGATAGATAAGTTTATAGGCTCATTCTCATCCCCAATCCCTACTCTGTGCTGCCTCCACCCCCACCATGCCATTAAAACTGATACTGTCAAAGTCACCAATGACCTTCATGACAAATCTAGTGTTCATTTCAGTGTTGTCGTCTTATCCAACCCACCAGCAGACATCAACAAAGTTGATCCTCTCTTGGTTGTTAAACACTTTCTCTCTTGGTTTCCATTTCCTACACTCTCTTGGTTTTTGTCCTACTTCACTCCTAGGATCACTTCTTTTCATATCCTTTCATTCACTTGTTAAAAAAAAAAACCAAAAGAAACAAACAAAAAGCTTACTGAGTAGTTCTTGTGTGCTAAGTGCTATCCTAAGTGCTGGGAGTACAGTGATGAACATACCATGAAGTGCATGTCTGCTTGTGACATACATTTTTGTCTATACTTTTTTTTATTTTTAGAATTTTCATCTTTCCAGCTTCTATTTCTCTTTAGGCAATATCGTTGTGCTTATTTGTTCTCATGTTTCATCTATTTGAGTATTAATTTTTGAGCAACTTTTTTCAATTTGTTTTTTTCTTGAGTTCTATCATCCCATTTGTGAACTTGTTCTATTATAATTCTTCTTATATTATCTTGTGTGTCTTTTGGCTTATTTTGAAATAGTAGGTTACAGTTTGGATTTATTTTGTGCATGTTTTCCTGGCATGCCTCCATTTTTGCACTTACTCCTATTCTTTCTTTTCTTACACTAGCTTTTAATGGAATTTGATCTCAATATTCTGTTTCTCATTTTTTATGTGAAACAAACTTACCTGAAATTTTAGAATGAGATGAATTCTGAAAAGATTTTCTAATTTTTCAGAAAATACTTCTATTTTGTTATTGTATATAGTCCTAAATATGATGACTTTCTTCCTGATTTTGCTCTCCCAAGATTTCTTTCACTTTTTGTTTCCGTCATCTTTCTTGTCTCTGTTTTGCTCAACTTTTTTTTATCTCCCAGCAATAACTTCTTCAGGTGGAACTTCTTCTTGGAAAGGAACCCTGGGTGGTCAGTTTTGAAAGTTTACAGAAGCTAGACTGCCCCAGGCCCTCAGATCTTTTGCGTTCCTACTGAGGACACTACTGTCCACTACTGAGAAAAACCATTTCCAGTGTTGGCTGCTGATCTCAAATTGGCCTACTGTGTTTTCCCATTAGTGCCTATTGGTTCTTTTGGGTTTCTTTTGTTTTCAAATCTTTGAAATACCCCATTACTTTCCTTTGCTTCTTCCTAAACAGATGTTGATTCATGCAAAAATTTATGGCCGTTAGTGGTTTTTTCATTATCTACTTGTATTTTTGGAGTTATTGCAAATAACTTGTTACCTAATTTTGATGTAAAAGGTGACTATGCTTTAGTTTTTCTACATAGTTGTTTCCATGTAGAAATTCTGGGGAAATTCTAAAACTATGTTGCCACCACCACTACAACCTTTCCAGAATCTTCTCCATACTCTTCTGCATTGTTTTTCATAGAATGGTACAATGTGAAACTAAAGGTATTTTAATACGTGTTTATGTTTGATATTGTCTTTATTGCACTATCTTTGTCATTTTAGTAGACATACAACAAGTCTAGAAATATTTATGAAGACAGCCATAGGTTTGCTCAATCTAGAATTTATTCCCTCTGATCTTACTTTTTCCGGTTTGGTGTTGGATTCCCTGTGCATTCTTCTGTGACAGGTGTTTTCAGAAAACTTAACTCCTCAGGTAAAGGAAGTACAGTATACTTTCTGTTAATCATATGTTGGGATCAGTATTATTTACTTTATACTGTGAGTTACATAGTGTCTTGTCTTTTTATTTTTTAAGTTTCTTTAGTCCCTTTAATTTTGGATTCCCCTTTAATTACATGCACATTGACTCATATATTAGTTCCTTTTAAAATTATCTTCTCTTTTCCTCTCCAGCCTTATTAAGGTATAATTTACAAATAAAAATGTTACATAGCTACAGTGTACAGCATTATAAAATGATTAAATCAAGCTGATTAATATGTCCATCATCTCACATACTTATTTTTTTGTGGTGAGTTATTGAAGATTTGCTCTTTTAGCAGTTTTCAAGTATATAATACATTATTTTGTTAAATGAGAATTATCTCTTTCTTAAAAGTTAAAAGAAGTTCAATAGTGTATACGTTAGAGGCAGTACCCATTTTACAGAGGTCACTTTTTGGTAACTTATTCAATTCTGCATATTACCTGTTTGCATGTTCTCTTCCAATTTAAGTTGTTTATTTTGGAAAATTGTTTATTTTCTAGAAGTTTTCAGTGCTACTAGCATATAGTTTTGTATTCTTCTATAGCAAAAACATTTATTTTTGATATCCTATGAAATTTCTAATTTATAGCTTTTTAAAATTTGTGTTTATTTTTTGTTTAGATTTAACAGAGGATTATGTAATATATTCATTCTGAATTTTAAACAAATAAATTATTTAATACTAATCAATTTTTATTATTTAGTTTTTCTAATTACTTTTGCCATTTTTCCTTAAAGATTTCAATATTGCTCTTTGCTTAAAATCATTAGTTAAATTACAATTTACTTCTTAATCCATAGCCAATAAAAAGATTTAAAGGTATGAATTTACCTCTCTTGGAAGCTTTTTTTTTTTTTTTTTTTTTTTGGAAAGATTGTGAATGTGTTGCCTGGGCTAGAGTGCCGTGGCATCAGCTGTCACCCTAGCTCACAGCAACCTCAAACTCCTGGGCTCAAGCGATCCTTCTGCCTCAGCCTCCTGAGTAGCTGAACTATAGGCATGTGCCACCATGCCTGGCTAATGTTTTCTGTATATTTTTTTAGTTGGCCAATTAATTTCTTTCTATTTTTAGTAGAGACGGGGTCTCGCTCTTGCTCAGGCTGGTTTCAAACTCCTGATCTTGAACGATCTGCCCACCTCAGCCTCCCAGAGTGCTAGGATTACAGGCGTGAGCCACTGTGCCTGGACTCTTGGCAGCTTTTACCACTCCCAGCACCTTTAAATTTTAGCTTTCTTATTGTGTGATTTAGTGTGTTCTTTACTTTCTTTTTGATGTGATTTTATTTAAGATAAAGTTAAACATTTTAAAGGTATTCAAAAGCTTTAGTGTTTATTTTGTTTAATTATTTCAAAAAGTATAATGTTCTGCTTTTTAGAATTTTTGTGATTTAAAACATAAATCAATATTTATAAATATTTGATGTACAATTGAATATGGGAAAGTTGTTTTTCCTTAAGTTGTAAAATTTGATATTTATATGTTAATTTTGCCTTGTTATATGGGGTGTTCATAGCCTCTATAGTCTCATTTTCCCTTTTTCACACAGTGATATATTTTTTAAATGACAAAGAAAAATTATAGATATTTATCATGTATAATATGCTGTTTTGAAATATATATGTGATTATGTTATGTTTGTGTATATATGTTATATATGTTATGTGTGTGTATATATATAGTGAAATGGCTAAATTGAGCTAATTAACATATGCATTACCTCACATATGTATCATTTTTTGTTGTGAGAACATGTAAAATCTATTCTGTTAGCAATTTTCAATAATACATTTTTATCAATTATAGTCCCATGTTATACAATAGATCTCTTCACTTTATTTCTCTTGTCTAACTAAAATTTTGTATCTTTTGACAAACATTTTCCCAACTCTCCCCAACCCTCCATCCCCTGGTAACTACCATTCTGCTCTCTGCTTCTATGAGTTCAACTTGTTTTAGATTCCACAAATAAGTCAGATTATGCAGTATTTGCGTTTCTCTGGCTGGTGTATTTCACTTAACAAAATGTCCTCCAGGTTGATCTGTGTTGTCACAAATGACAAGATTTCTTCCTTTTTTTTTTTTTTTAAAGCTGAATAGTATTCCATAGTGTATATAGCACATTTTCTTTATATCTTCATCTGTTGATGAACACTTTGGTTGATTCTATATCTTGGCTATTATGAATAATCCTGCAGTGAATATTGGAATGTAGGTATCTTTTCTACATACTGATTTCATTTCCTTTGGCTATATACACAGTAGTGGGATTGCTGGATCATATGTTAGTTCTATTTTTCATTTTCTTTGAGGAACTTCCACACTGTTTTTCATGATGGCTGTACTAATTGACATTCCTATCAACAGTGTGCAAGGGTTCCCTTTTCTCCACATCCTCTCTGACACTTGTATCTTTTGCCTTTTTGATGATAGCCATTTTACCAGGTGTGAAGTGATAGCTCAGCAAACCACAAAGACAAAATGATGGAGAAAAACAAAGAACCAAAAATTTATAAAATGGCTAGAAATCAACTAACAGTATGACAAGAGTAAAACCTAACATATCAACATTAACCTTGAACATAAGTGGATTAAATGTTACACTTAAAAGGTATAGTTTAGCATAATGAATAAAAAAACATGATCCACCTATATACCGCTTATGAAAAATCCATCTTAGCCATAAAGACACATATAGATGGAAAGTAAAGGGATGGAAAAAGTTATTCCATGCAAACAGAAACCAAAATGAGCAGGAGTAGCTATATTTATATCAGATAAAATAGACTTTAAATTAAAAAATAGTTAAAAAAAGACAAAGAAGGTCATTATATAATGATAAAGGGATCAATTCAGCAAGAGGAAATAATGACACTAAATATACATGCACCTAACATCAGAGCACTAAGATTCACAAAACAAATATTAGTAGACCTAAAGAAAGATATAGACAGCAACACAATAATAGTGGGGGACTTCAGTACCCCACTCACAGCACTAGACAGATCACTGAAACAGAAAATCAAGAAAAAAAAATTGGGCTTAAATGGGACTTTACACCAAATGGACTTAACAGACATTTACAAAACATTCCACCCAATAACTACAGAATATACATTCTTTTCATCAGCACATGGAGCATTCTCCAAGATAGACTATATTTTAGGCCACAAAATAAGTCTTAACAAACTTTAAAAAATGAAATAATATCAAATATCTTCTTTTACCACAGTGGAATAAATCTAGAAATCAATACAGAGGAACTTCACAAACTATACAAACAAGAATCTCCCAGTTCACTGGTGTTAGCAGCTTTTGAGCTTATGAGGGTAGAAGAGCTCTTCAGCAGCTTCAGAGCCTGCTGACTGCCAGAGATGTCAGGGAGGGAGAAACAAAACACTCCACCTACCCTTTTTACTGGACTCCAGGTCTCTCTGGGCTTGATCTCTGTTGATATATTGCTCTTCCTTGTTCTGCTTTGCAACTTCTTCCCATGGAATCTCTGGTAGGTTCGGCACTTTTCCCTTGGAATTACATAAATCTATGTTTGTTTGTTTGTTTTTTCCTTTTTAATCTAAAACTTTTCCTCCTTTCTGAGATGAATTGGCATCTGTTTTTTCTGGTCAGCCATCTTGTCTCCCTCAGATCACAGTGGAATAAAACTAGAAATCAACTCCAGGAGAAACACTCAATTCTACACAGAGTCCTGGAAATTAAACAACAAGCTGCTGAGTGAGTATTGGGTTAATAATAAAGTTAAGACGCAAATCAAAAGATTCCCTGAACTGAATGACAAAGGGGATGCAAGCTATCAAAATCTATGAGATTCAGCAAAAGCATTCCTAAGCAGAAAATTGATAGCCTTAAATAAATGTCTACACCAAAAAGTCAGAAAGACTGCAAATTAACAATCTAAAGACACATCTCAAGGAACTAGAAAATAAAATGCAAGTGAATGACATGAATAGGCATTTTCTCAAAAGAAGATATACAAATGGTGAACAAACATATGAAAAAATACTCAACATCACTAATCATCAGAGAAATGCAAATTAAATTCTCAAGGAGATACCATCTTACTTCAATTAGAATGGCCATTATTAAAAAGTAAAAAAACACTTGGGGGGTTGGGGGTGGGTAAACTCACAACTAATGGATGTGGTGAGCATTGTGGGGGGGGAAGGGCATTCTTCAAATCATGGTTTGGATGTGGCAAGGTCATAACATGTAACCATAATGTTTATATCCCCATAGTATCCTGAAATAAAACAAAAAAAGTAATAAAACAATAGTTATGGGCATGGATGTAGTGAAAAATGCTGTTGGTGGGAATGTAAATTAGTACAACCTCAATGAAGATCTATATGGAGATTTCTCAAAGAATTAAAAGTATTTTAATAGTTCTACCATTTGATCCTGAAATCCCACTACTGGGTATCTACCCAGAGGAAAAACAATCATTATATCAAAAAGATACCTACACTCATATGTTCTTCACAGCACAATTCATATTCACAAAGATATGGAATCAATGTAAGTGTCCATCAACTAATGAGTGGGTTAAGAAAATGTGGTGTATATATATATATATTCCATAAAATACTACTCAGTCACAAGAAAGAATGAAATAATATCTTTTGCAGCAACTTGGATGGAACTGGAGGCCATTATCCTAAGTGAAGTAACTCAGGAAGAGAAAAATAAAAATGCCACATGCTCTCACTTGTAAGTGGGAGCTAAGCTATGGCTATACAAAGGCACATAGAAGAGTATAACGGACATTGGAGACTCACAAGGGGGGAGGTTGGGAAGGGGTGATGGATGAAAAATTACTTATGGAGTACAATATACACTACTTGGGTGATAGGTACACCAAAACCCAGACTCTACCACTATACAATATATAAGTGTAATGGAATTCAACTTCTACCCCCTAAATATGTTAAAAGGTACTGCAGTTACCTCTCTTACCACACCTACCTAAAGAAAATTATACTTGCAGTAAAAGTACTTATTGTTTAATGCTTTAGAAGCGAACCCTATAAATGTGTTATTTATTTATCTATTTGAACAATGTGAAATAAAAAATTATTACTTTATTTATTGATTTCACCATAAAAGGTGCATATATCTACTTTACGTAAAGCTAAAGATTAAGAAATCAGTTCCTCTGCATGAAGTACTCTTCATTTCAGACATCTGAAATACAGGTTTGAGTTGGGATGACAATCGTCTTCCTCAGGCAATATTGAAGGAGGTAAAATTTTGTAGCTAACTAAAGTAGAATCTTGAAAAAATGTCTGCCTTTCAAGTATCAATTCTTAAATTAATCATTTCCTCCATGTAAAATCAATGGCCATCACCAGTCAAAAATTAGTAAGTTTTCTTGTAAAGGTGACATTGGTCTATTTATTTATTCATTTTCTGCTACTTGCATTTATTGGGTCCACTGAGCAACTATTTAACAATGAGGCATAAATATTTTGACTGAACCTCAAGTTTATTGTGGAACCTGCCAACCATGGAAAATAAAGACTGGCAATAGCATGTAATATCCAAATATCACACTTGCTGCCAGTGGTCCCTAGCACCTGTGTCATTTCATTACTCTGAGCGAATGGCAGGTGGATGCATAGCTGATATAAGCAGGGCCACGGGCAGGGCCACTGACTCCCAACAAGGTTTTGCCTCCACTGACTTCCACCTTCCTTGTTTGTAAAGCGAGGACTTGAGCTTGTGATGCTCTCTGAGGCCCAGCTCTAACATGTCAAGACCTTGATTCCGAAATACTTTAAGTATACAGAGTTTAATAAGAATTTTTGTTCATGAAAATGCAACAGATTTCAAAAAACAAATAAGAAAGCCAGTTAAATTTCCCAACCTTGAACCCAGAGTTTGGGGTTTACTCCTGCTCAGTGAGAAATGAGCATCTCTAAGTGCCTAAAAGACCATACAGATGTACTCTTTCCTTATAGAATCTAAGAATACTGGGGCTGGGAGGAACTGTAGGAATCACTGATTTTACTGTGTGCAATTTTTAAATACTATTTTCTATTTTTATTGATGCATAATAGTTGCACATATTTATGGGTGTTACATGTGATATTTTGATATATGCACACAATGTGTACTTTTGTGTTATTTTTACTATGAGGATGCTTAACATTTATAGAGGTAATGATTCTCCCAAAATTACAGAGTCACACCTGGGACTAGAATCCAGTCCTTCTGCCTAGTCCATTGTCTCCACTACACCATGATAATTTAAACATGGTTTTCAAAAGATATTAGGCCTTCCAAAATTTAAACCAGATATATAATTTGCATTATTCTCCACCTTGTGGTGAGAAGTGATGAAGAAAACACTAGATTGGGATCACAGGACTTAGGAATGTTGATTGAAGTTCTTTGTTGCTGCCTATGGAATGCGGTCCAGTTAACTGAGGCCTAAAGTCTCCGAAACATTGCCTAGTGGCACTTCCTAAGACAGCTCCGGCCCCCACCATTGATACAAGGCTGCAGAATCAGGAAACCATCTCAGCTCTGAACAAGAAGCTGCTTAATTAGAAAACTTCGACAAATCATGAAGTCTACACTGTGACTGCTGGCTCCCAAATCCTTCTGCTTTGTCACAATGTAGGGCTCCCAAAAGGGATGCACTGCTCCCTGTCTCTCTCTCTCCATGCAACTCTGATCTGAATGAAAGTCTTAAGTAAGTGCATCTGAATGGCAGTACCTACATCATATACAGGATCCTCACTTCAAATGAGTATGGGAAATGGCATTTTTAGCACGAGATAGAGGACTGGTAGAAGGGTGTTAGAAGGGCTTGTGAGTGATCCAATCCCCAGTATTGAGCATACTGGTTTTAAATCTTTTTCGATGATCACATGATCTTGGGACAAATTTAACCTCTCTGAACTCCAAGTACGACAATGGCCATGAAAGCAATTTCTTTTAAAGAGACACATAAGTGCCAATTATTTAGTATTACTCTCCATGCCATTTGCACCCTCCTAGCTATTCTTGCTTCTGTTTGGCCTGTGCGGTGTGCCAGTGGGATAAAATACAACGGTCTTACCAGAATACAGTATTACCCTTTTATCCAATCCCTGAATATATCTGCCCATGAAAATAGTACAAAAGGGAATGGGGAGTATGATATCTTTAGCTTGGACTTATTTACATGACTAAGTTTAGAAAAGTGTTTTAATGAGTCTTGTTAGCAGGCTATAGCTTATTGCCATTTGGCTCTCCTTGAAGACTCTTCTAAAATTATTCCTAATCTTGTGACTTATTTTACTTTAAAGTAAGCTGGCACGCTCTGTGTCTTCAGCTGGTTCATTAATCACCTGGTGAGAAATTAGTTGCCTTAGAAAATGTACTGGTGTCCTTTGGCAAAATTCTGGCCTATTAAGAACATTTTTAAAACCACATTCAGAATCTAACTTGCTCGCTTGGGAAAACTGACCGTCCATTTGGACACTCACCATTTTCCAGCGACATGGGGCTCTCTCGTGCCCTCTGTGGCAGTCTGTCTGGATTTCATGCTGTTGCCCTTTCTTCTTGCCTGCCTCCCATCCCTTCCCCACCATCTTTGTGGTGACCCCCTCCATTATTTTTATTTCCAGAGCTATGTAAAATAAAAATGTAAAGTACATTCCGACATATGCTCGTTAAGTTCTCTTGGATAACGAGCCGTAGTTATTGTGGGTGAGAAAGAATGCTCACTGATTCATTCTGTAGGGAAAACATGAGAGAGATTAATTTTCAGTATTGGCAGGTATTTGTACTTACACTTCCCTGTGCTTAAAAAATATTTCTTGCCAGTTGAAAAATGAATTCAACATTATGATTTGTAAATATTGCTTATAAGGCTTATAAAATTGTCTGTAAGATGTAGGTTATCCCAACTGTGACTGCAAAGTGAGAACCTGAACTCTTGCTGAGTGTCTCTGGCCTCCGATTGCCATATGTATAAAACGAGAAGAGTGTCGTCTCTGACATTCTAACACTGTAGGAACTGATGAATGTTTAGCTACACAGTTAAAGGTGATGACTCTTGCCCGCTTTGCTGACCTATCCCTAAATAAAGATATTCGAAAATAGGACTAAAAGGACATTACTAAATTCTCTTCTCTATCTTTATACTTTCTCTTTTCCGTCCTACTCCTTCCACCTATCTTTTCTTCCCACACTAACAGACTTTGAAATTAAACAAAGTGACCCTCAAGGGTTGTCTTTCTTTACGTAATCAAAGCTAGAGGTGGACATGACCCTTAAGAGGTAAGAGTGGAACTGTCTTTGAACTTACTTTTCCGTAGAAGAAGTACCAGGACATACCTCACCAGAACTGTGTCCAGGTTTTCACTTTCTTCCGTAGCCTGGTTGCACATCACGAGCAGTTACATATTCAAATGAATCTGTCAGGGACAAGAGGCTGGTGCTCGAGCTCCTGCTCGGCCCAATGACATTGATTTGTTAGCATAATGCTCGGCTGCGGGATGTGTGACAGATAAATTTTATCAAAATTAAGGCACAATTAAACATTTCATCTTCCTAATTACTGGCTGTAGATTCAGCCTGATGACCATGTGCTGTAAGAAATCAGCGACCATTACACATTTTAATGGAGCACAGCTGTCTTACAGCTTGGTAATATTTGCACAGTGCCACAGAACTGTAATTTATGATAAAAAGAAAAAATGTGTATTGGCGCTTTTTTGCCAAAATAGATTAAGGATTCATATACTTTAATGAGATTTGGACCTAGTCTTGGATTATCGTTATAAATGATTTATGTGCATGTTGGTGGACTCCTGTAGTTCGGAGTTGATTTGTGTTTTGGTCTACCGATATGTAATTCAATATTTACTCTTGAGCCAATACCTATCACTTTCCCCCCTTTCTCTTTCTTTCACTTCTTACCTTTCTTTCACCTCTTGCAAAGGACAGATGGGAAGGTGAACAAAACTAAAAGGCAATGGCAGGAAGAGTTCGTTGAAAACAACTGTAGCTTCTTTGAAACTTGGGGAGTGGATGGCAGGGGTTGGTGGCGGTGAACGACCCTCTCCCCACGGCCCTGGCCTTAGGTGCAGCCCCTGCCGCAAAGCCACACATGGGCCAGGGGACCAAGCCTGAATGCTGAATTGGCCTTTGTTCTCCTGAGAAGATGGGTGGTGACGATTAAAATCTCCTCTATTGCTGCATTTTTAAAATAAGGGGAATGACTTATTTCACCTTCCTGGGATTCACAAGAGTACTAATGAGTATGGTTATGAGTTATTTATAATTACAAAAGGCAATGTGGCAGAGCTACTTCTCCTTATGACTACCGTAAGGACCTCCAGGCTGTGAATCTGGCAATACTTTCTCTTAACTATTGTAGGGACTCGTCTCTCTTTAGAACTGTTCTTACTGGAAAAACATTCGAAAGGGCTTATGTCTGTGAATGAATTGCCTTCAACAGATTGGGCACCAGTAAGGTCACGAGCAGTCAAAAAATGTACATGGAAATTGTATGTGAACTGTATGCCCCTGGTGCATAGTTGTTGCTAATAAATAGGGGAGTCCATGTCAATGGTTACACGTTATTAGTAATTAATAGGATAATTAAATCTGTCCAGGCAAGTTGACGTCAGAATCTCCAATCCTCCTTCTATGAAAAAGATACATGTCTCTTTAGAAATATTCTTCTCAGAAATCACAGTGGCTGAGAGAAAAAGGCGAGATAAAAGAATCTGCACGAATCTGCTCAATTTAGGTGTTAACTTGCCTACTGAAAACAGAGAACATATCCTAATGAATTCAGAAGGCCTAAATATATATATGTAACAGGGAAGGAAGAGCTCATCTTTTTATCATCCCAATCTTCTCCAGGCTTGATTTATTTCGGCGCTCATATGCTGGAATGCTTCATACTGTACCAGGTTGCATATGCTTGTACACTAATTCTCAATTGCCGTATGCAGTTTGTGACAACCATCTGCTTCGACCTCCCTTTGAGTTCTTTCTCCCACTCAGCCCAGCTGAAGTAAAAATATGGACAGAAACAACTTCTGCAGGGAAATGAAAAAGTTAATAGGAGAGTTAAAGTTACATTGTGTATCTGCCTTTCGCACGGGTGTGCTCCTGCCACTTAGCCTCCACTTATCAAATATTTCTGAAGTGCAAAGCCTGACACTCAGCAGAAAGCTGTAAAAAATGCCATGTTTCCTCTGACAGCCTTGGCTGTGGAGGAAAGGTAATAATAAAATGTGTACATCTAGTGCACATGCTGACACGGGAGCCCACGGTACTGCTCCCGCCACCTAGACTTACAGCACGCGGCACCTTGTCACACGCCAGAGGGAGAGGGGGAGAGAAGGGCGGAAGAGAGAGGCAGGCATATTTGGAAATGCCTGAAAAGAAGTCAACAACACACTCTGGAGTTTGACTTGAAAAGGAGGGTTGATATCTGCTTCCTAAAAATTATTGAATTAGAAAATAGGAAAAGAGCCTCTATAACTACTGAGCACAGATCTCATATCTTTTTGCATGGAACATGGAAAGAGAAAACAGAGACAGGTGTCTGAAAATTTTTTAAAATGACATTTCTTTTATGTATTTGTGTTTGGGAGGGAGATTTTTAAAACAATGGGTGCTTGAGTTTCTAGAACACATACCATCGCCATGAACGTGATGGTGTGTATCGCATTTCATCTAATCAAAGGCACCACTGAGTGCATCAGAGCTGATCTCACGAATGCTGAAATGTGAAAAACTGATGTCTTAAAATTAGTGGGAAGCCACATATATAGAGTCTCGTCTCCATGTTGATCAAAGTGTGGTTCCTACATCTTTCACACCATGGCCATGAGTCTAATCATAAGAACCCACAGAAAAATGACCTTGGGACCATGAGAAGAATGGGTGGCATAGGAGATTTATGGAGAAGAAAGAGAGAAGAAATAAGAGGAGATGAAAAAGGAGAAAAACCTGGAAATGTATAGAGAAGAATGAAAGAGAAATCTAAGTAATACCATAGTCTCTGTCTTCCAAAATCATTAGTGTTTCCTCAGGAAAAGCACAGAGTGAGAACATCAAGTGAAATTGGCAGACAAAGAAAAAAGAAATGTCCTGGATATAGCTCTGATAAGTTTCAGATGGAATCAGATATAATGTCTGGTGAATCATTACTAAAATGGGCAAAATTCAAGTTCAGTGTGTTCTCTTGGAGTCTGAACTGCCAGATTTTGTCTAATTATAATCAATCAATTCTAAAAGCCACAAGTCATGCAAACATTGTCTGTTGCATTATACCTTTTCTTTTAAACTTAGGTGGATTATCAGAAGAATTTCAATTGAACTATATCAGAACCAGATTTTATAGCTGGGATATACTAACTTACACCTGTTGAAAGAATTCTAAAATTCTTTTAGGAAATCCAAAGGTAATAGTTAATGATCAATTAAGAGCATGAGCTTTGAAATCAGATAGGCTGGGTTAAAATTTAGCTAGAGTTTTGACTCTGCCATTTATTAGGCTATGAACTTGAGCCTTGGTTTCTTTATTTGTAAAATGGCTGAAAATAGCAACTATCTTAATGATGTCAGGACAAAATGGGGAAATATATGTAAATCGTGTAGCACATTGCTTAGTACATAATAAATGCTCAGTAAATGAGAGTTACTCCTATGAGAAACAGACTCATGGACAGTGGGAGGGGAGATGCTGAGAAATATCCAAGGACATTTGTGGTGGGTGGGTGAGTTTTTTCATGGGCAAATAGGGATGTGAGATGTAAAATTTGGTCACATGAGCAAATGTGATCATCTTTTGTCATCATATGATGGTGAAGCTTAAGTATAAGGATCATACACGCACTGATTCTTCTGCAGATACTCTCCAGAACCACAGTGTATCACTCCATTTCTGGAAACATAATTGCTTCCCTCCCAAATTGAACTCCTTTATCTTACGATAGCTTTTGCTATCTTTTGTTGATTAATGCTTGAGGTCAATTTGAAAGGTGTATGACTATGTGTGTGTGTGCAGTGTGTATGTATTACATATATGAACAATAGGTACATGCATTTCTTAATATATTTTTAAAATATTTCATAATTTCAACTTTCAAAGGTGATCTCTATTTCATTTCTCTTAATCTCTTCCAGAAATCAAAAGACTTGATCACTCTCATTGTGATTTTCAGCTAACTGGATTCATATACTTCGATTTGTGCTGTACAGCAGAATTTTTAGACACCAGATGCCTAAAACACATAGGTTAAAAGCAGGTCAGTTTCAATACAAGACTATCATTTTACAGTTTAATGAATATATTTACAAATTCCATAAAGCTTGTTGACACAGGCACACTGAAATTTTTATTCGCAACAAATAATCCAGTGCAAAAATGTTTGCTTCAGACCCTGAGCATCTATCAGCCACTGATGAGAGCCCAGCACCTGACTGCGTGGCTTATGAAAGTTTGAAGTGGAGGAAGAGGAGAGGTAGCTTGGGGCTCTTGCTAATGGTTACAGAATCCTCACTCTGCAGCCAAGGCTGGCAAAGTCAACAAGAAACAGCAGGGCTTAAATAGCTCACTGCTAGTCCTAGCAGGGTTCTTGTCAGTCAAAAATATTCACTGCATACCTATTGTGTGCAGAATGCATCTCTTTACTTGCCAATTCAGCACTGAGAGGTTGGTTTAGCTCTTTTTATCTTTATGACCTGCAGACTGGTAACAGCCTTTCTAGCAGTGTGTTCATTTTAACTATAATTTATTCCAATAAAACAAGGTGGATGTTCCCTAGATATGGCCACCATATGCCCTGAGTTTTCTGAGATAATCCTGATTTCATGTAATTTTATTTTCATTCCAATAAAGACAATTAGTGAAATACATAATGAAACGTGATTTCAATGTTTTATGTTATTCTGAGATTTCATATAATGAATTGCCGAATCAGAAAAAAATATTTTGCTAGGTTATGTTTATGGATTTCTGATTTGGAAAATATGGTTACTGAGTGGGTCATGGTGTTCCTGATAAACAGGTTTTATTTAAAAAAAATTTTTGCATGTGCAAGGTTTGATCAAAAATCATATTTAAGGAAGGTGATCTGGCATCTATAGACACTTGACTCCACTGACGACTTCCCAGCTCCTCTCTCTCCGTCAAGGAACATGGAGAGTTACACTCTGACATTGGCATGAGTCTTACATCTGTTAAGAATCTTTAAGTTTCAAGTGACCCAGTCCCCAGCACAAGCTTTTAATTAGGTCACATACTTGGAAAGGCCAGTCAAGGCTGGCTGTAATTGAGACTTCACTTGAAAACCCATATGATGTCATCAAGGACTGGTTTTATCTCAGTTTTTCTGTCCTTTGTGTTTACTTCAACCTCAGACTCCACACAGGGACCGCTGACAGGCCTCAGGTGTCATTGGCGTCTCAAAATGGCCCAAGCAGTTCTAGATCTTGCATCTTCACACCTCACCGGCAAGGAAAAGAAAAAAACGTTTATTCTAGTAGCCTCTATAAAGGAGAGAAGATTTTCATTCCCAAAAGCCCTGAAAAATATTTCCTGTATTTCACTGGCTTTGTTTAGTTTCTGTGGCCTGTCTTTAATCAATTCCTTAGCTAGAGAAATGGGATTCACATGTGGATTTAAGCCAATCGAGCTCCACTTTAAAATTTGGGGTGAGGTCAGTCTCATCTATGCCATGACAGGTGATTAAAAATGGTTACCATTCGATCCAGCAATAGCATTATTAGGCATTTGTCCAAAAGAGCACAAGACATTCTATGATAAAGACATCTGCACCCGAATGTTTATGGCAGCACAATTCACTATTGCTAGGTCATGGAAACAACCCAAGTGCCCGTCAGTGCACGAGTGGATTGTTAAAATCTGGTATTTGTTCACAATGGAATATTACTCAATTTTAAGAAATGACAGTGAGTTAGCACCTCTTGTATTATCCTGGATTAAGCTTGAGCCCATTTTTCAAAGTGAGGTGACACAAGACCCGAAGAATGGGCCCCACTTTTACTCACCATCAAATTGGTATTGACTGATCAACACTATGGTGCTCAAAGGGTGGGAGCGAACACTGGGGAATTGGGGGATGCGGGGTAGACCCAAGTCTGAGCGACGTGGGGGAACACTGTGGAGGGGTGGGATATGCTTGAAAAGTAGTTGGGGAGCGGAATTAGGGGTCTCAATAGGGGAAAGAAATTCCTCAAAAACTGATTCATGTGAATAACTGTAC